>JAHKKF010528212.1:0-10415 GCA_019740295.1 Labeo calbasu | reverse complement strand
AATATCTCCGATTGAGGTGTTGTGTTGCTGGATGTAATAATGAACATAGTGGTCGTCATTTACTTCCGACATCTGAGCCGCTGAAGATGCAGTAGATTGCATTTGTTTGTGAAGGGAATGCGCCTCCCGATCTACATATATCCGTCTATGTTCGCGCGAATCATTCATGATCCAGCTTCACTTACAGCAGAAGTATGTATAAGCAGTTTTTATGAATCGCCTTTCCTTATAACGTGGTAGTTAGGAAGTTTAGCGGCTAAACACTGCTAAAGTAAACAAGATCGTCATTCCACAGAGAGAAGAGAGGGGCGGGGTGAGCAGAGCTCAGAGCAGAGCTGTGGCCATTCAGACTAGTCATAACATAAGTTAAAAAGCAGAACTGACTAGTAAGATAAGAATTGTTACTAGTAATAATTATGAAAGATACTAGTATGGCAGGTCACTTTTAATCATTTAATCTAAAAGCCGCACTAGTATCTATTTTCATGCTACTAGTACTTATTTTAGATACTAGTATCTTTTCCATTAAGTACTAGTACTTATTCATTAGCTACTAGTTCTTATTTATTATAGATACTAGTACTTATTCCAGTAGTGACTAGTTTTTAATTATACTCTTCTTGTTAAGAAAAAATAGAACTAGTACCTATTATTTTATTTACTAGTAACTTTTTAGGCCAAAGATATCTTGAACTTAATAGATACTAGTATTTTTTTAAATTTTTTAATTTGCATTTCTTGAGCCAGCAACAACCAGATTAGACAGGAAACGGAAACAAGAGACAGATGTACTTTTTTAAATTATTCATTAGCTAATTATTTTAATATTTACGTATCTTATATATCATTAAGATATTCGTATCAATGCCTTTTTATGTTTTTCTCAATCAGCAATTTAGATTTTTAGCCCCCTTAACCTAAACCTACCCATTTTATATCGAATATAAAACATAACTGACCAAAATATGTAGGGAAATGACCATTTTAGTAACAATATGGCATAAAAATATTATTTATAGTCGCTAATCACACTCCTACCTCTAAACCTAACCATAACTCTCTTTGTACAGTAATAAAGAAAAACATGACAGACAAATAAGTGCAATCATAATGATTGATTTATTGCAAAAATGTCAAAAGCAGTACCAAAAGTAATCCAAATGAGGATGCGTTGCAGCTCTGACTTTGCAGTCTTATTAGCGAAGAAGGTTTAGAGAAAATATTAAAAAAGTTTAATAATTGTGATTGTAGATTATAAAGGGTTTTCTAATTAAATAATAATAATAGTCTAAAATAATAGTCTAAAATTACCATTACACTCATCCTATTTGAATTGCAAACTCAAACGCTTTAGCGTACTGCTCCCACCAGCCAGAAATTGCTGGTAACGTGCACATGTAGGGTTTCATGAGTATTTTCCACACAAATAATGATTTTATACTGTACATATTTGACATTACTTTCACTTAATCTACACTGAATAATCTCTCCTGACAACATTATCAAAAAGAGTTCCCTGTTTTCACCTCATTCATTATGATGATGCTTGAGATCTTCTGTAAATTTGCACTTTAAGAACATTTTATTGTGTCAATAGATTGAGACAAACTACAGGATCATCACAAATAAAATATATTACTGAATAACTAACACATCAATAAAAATCACACATAATCAGATGACACTTGTCATCTGATGACCACAACTTTTATGCTGCAGATATAATAATATTGCATTTATAAATATTTTAGAAAAAAAACAGAAAAAAACATCTCCACAAATCTTGTGGCATTTCACAGCAAAACTAATCATTTGAGCCAATCTCATATTTACTGTATCTGAATCTCACATTGTTGACTTGAAATATAGAATCTGTAGAAAACATTTGCTCACTCTGACACAGAACAATGCTTTTTAATATGAGTCGCTAGATTTGTTGACCGAGTAAAATTTTTTCCATATTGAGTAAAGTAGTACGGCTTCTCTCCAGAGTGAATTCGCTTGTGCCTTATCAGGCCTCCGGTGCAACTAAACCTCTTGTCACAATATGAGCACTTGTATGGTTTTTCTTTAGTATGAGTTCTTTGGTGCCGTTTCAAACTGTCTGCTCTAGCAAAGCTCTTTCCACATTCACAACACACATGAGGCTTCTCATCTGAATGAATTGCCAGGTGACGTTCTAGATGTGATGATGAAATAAACTTTTTACCACATTGATCACAGACAAATGGCTTTTCACCAGAGTGAATGTTCAGATGATAACGGAGAGTTTTTCTATTCATGAAACTCATTCCACACTGAGTACAGTGGTACGGCTTCTCTCCAGTATGAATTTTTTGATGCTGTTGTAGTTGATTAGCTGTAGTAAAGCTCTTCCCGCAATCAAAACACATGTGTTCTCTCACTTCATTGTGTGTTTTCTGGTGCCGTTTACAACTGTCCAGTCTTGAAAAACTCCTCCCACAGTTTTTACACACATAAGGCTTCTCATCTGAATGAACTATCAGGTGTGTTTTTAGATGTGATAATGAAATAAACTTTTTATCACACTGATCACAGCTAAATGACTTTTCTCCAGAGTGAGTGTGCAGATGATTAGAGAGAGTTGATGAATCAGTAAATCTCTTTCCACACTGAGGGCATGTCTCTCCAGTGTGGATTCTCCAGCGGTTTCTCTCCAGTGTGGATTCTCCAGCGGTTTCTCTCCAGTGTGGATTCTCATGTGCTTGTTAAGGTGTCCTTTGTTTTTGAAACTGTTTCCACACTGTGTGCAGGTGTGCAGCTGTTTGGTGGTTTTTCCAGAAGTTTCGATATCACAAGGTTCCTCCTTTACTTTATTCACCTCCACTTCATTCACCTCATGTTTTTCCTGCTTTACTTCTATCCATTCTAAAATAAACAAATGATTGTTAAAAATCAGTGAACCTGATTTAATAGCAGAAACCAAAAGAGGTCACATATTTATGTGTCAAGGATCAGATTTTGATGTGCCAAAGGTTAGTTCTGTCATTCCGTGTTACTAAAATTAAATTGTGTATATGATCATTCCTATTGCTCATTATTTCACAGCCACTAAATCTCTTTAACAGCAGCTTTAATGTTTCTCAGCAGTCAACAATACAGAATCAAGAATGGACACCAACCTGTTTGTTGCTCAGTACCTTTATATTTTATTCTGGATGGTTCTGGATAACTCATGTCTTCAATCTCCTCTTTAACAAACTCCATCTTTACCATAATATGTCACAGATTTCAGCTGCTGCACCTGGAGTTTGTTCCTGTAATGTAGGATGATGTGAATATTCCTCTTTTTAACCCAGTTAAAGCACAAACCCCGCCCACCACAGATTCTAAAGATTTCATTGGTCGTGTCAATCACAGTGATCACCTACACAACACTGAAACAAATCCAGTACAAACCTGTGACCTTAGTATAGTGTTATTTTGTGTCAAATCAACCAAATTTCAGAAAATTCCCGAACTTGAATTTTTCATTTTGTTCATATTGTTTTCTGAAGAAAGACAAACATAAATAGTGATTAAAAAATAAAATGTTATGTTATGGGTGAATATTAACTAAATAATCCACTATTTTGTAGAGGGGGTCAAAATGACAATTTACAATTGCTATGGGGGAAAAAAAAATTAATTTGTCCCAAGTGTCACCACTGGCATTTAATACAACAACTACTGTTAAACTCAACTGATTTTACTAATTGACCTTTAAATCTCTGTGCAAATATGAAATAATGATCAATCTTTGAGTAATTTTTTGCCCTGTTATTTGGCTCCAAAGGTGAAAATTCTCTATAAAATATCAAGTGCTCAGTACATGTTCATCCGTGATATTTATTATTTTGTCTTTCTTTTTCATTTATGTTTTTCTCTCAGCAGAAAGTGATCACCTTTAATAGTTTTTAATCATGTAGTTTAACCTGAGAAGTAAAAAAAATTATAAACACACATCAGTAGGTGATTATCTCATAAAGTGTTGATCCTGTAGTTTGTCTCAGTCTGTTGACACACAATGAAATGTGTTTAATGTGCCAATTTACAGAAGATCTCAGACATCATCATAATGAATGAGGTGAAAACAGGGAACTATTGGCTTTTCAGCGACTCAATTTGAAGTTAAAGCTCTGTTTCTGTCAGACTATTGTTTTATATCACACCAATCAAGTACATTAAATGATATTAAACTAACTAGATGAATGGATAAACTTGCAACAAAATTTGGACAACATTATGCTAAATATGCATATATTTTATAAGAATCATTAGTTTAATGCACACTGACTACAGTAGTTTTCAAATACAGCAAAACTTGTCACAATCTGAACACTCTGAATACTGCATTTCTTTACTTTTTGAACACACGTTCACACCAATGAAATCTTTAGAATCTGTGGTGGGCGGGGTTTGTGCTTTAACTGGGTTAAAAGGGTGAGGGATATTCACATCATCCTACATTACAGATACAAACTCCAGGTGCAGCGGCTGAAATCTGTGACATACTATGGTAAAGATGGAGTGTGTTAAAGAGGAGATTGAAGACATGAGTGATCCAGAACCATCCAGAATAAAACATGAAGATACTGAGGAACAAACAGGTTGGTGTCCATTCATGATTCTTCATTACTGACTGCTGAGAAACATTAATGTATAACAAAGCTCCAGTTCACTTGATTTTCAAAATACATTTTATTTTAGATTGGATTGAAGTAAAACAGCAAATAGTGAAGCTAAAAGAAGTGGATGAGTGTTGTGAAATCCAAACTTCAGGTAAAAAAACCAAACACCTGCACACAGTGTGGAAAGAGTTTTGGATACTCAGGACACCTTAAGCAGCACATGAGAATCCACACTGGAGAGAAACCGTACACATGCCCTCAGTGTGGAAAGAGTTTTACTGCAGCATCAAGTCTCAAAAATCATCTGCCCATTGTCTCACTGTAAACAGCATGAGAAAATACACAATGAAGTGAAAGATCATGTGTGTTGTGAGTGTGGGAAGAGCTGCACTACACTATTTCAAGTAAATATTATGGGATTGAGAAAAAGTTAATATGAGATGATAGTTTTGCTTCATCATAATCAATGAGGTGAGAACTACTGGCTTTTCAGCAGCAGATTTAATGATATTCTTGTTGTCGGGAGATTTTTTTTCAACATAATTTAGGTAATGTAAAACGTGTACAGTATAAAATCACTATGTCTTTGGAAACACTACATGTGTGTGGTACCAGGAATTTGCAGCAGGTGGCAGAAATACTAAAGTGTTTGAGTTTGCCATACAATACAAAAGAGCAAAAAGAGACGAGCAGGAGAAAGAAGCAGGTTAAAATTCAAGGTTTAATTTTCACCTGAGATTTGAAGCCAAATTACAGGGTAAGAAAATCACTTGAGAAAAATTGCAGCATTCTTGTTTTATTTTTTGCAGAGCATTAGCTGTTGCATTATATGCCAATAGTGACACTTCAAAAATGTGAAATAGGATATCAACATGCATTAATAGGCTGGAAGTGGTTCTTAATCTTACCACAAGAGAGTTTCACTTACTGATGGTTAATTCATAACATCAATTCCTCGTTCACCATAACATTGATGGAAGATAAGAAGATATCAGATGCAAAAACACCAGACGTAAGAACTGAAAACAAACAAACAAAAAAAACCATTACAATCAATTTAACGTGTTCTTCATGTAACTCAAGCTGCTGTATTAACAGTCACAAATGTGACCCTGGACCACAAAACCAGTCATAAGGGTACGTTTTTCAAAATTGAGCTTTATACAACATCCGAAAGCTGAATAAATAAGCTTTCCATTGATGTATGGTTTGTTAGGATAGAACAAATATTCGGTCGAGATATAACTATTTCAGTATATGGAACCTAAGGATGCAAAAAAAATTAAATATTGAGAAAAGTGCCTTTAAAGTTGTCCAAATTAAGTTCTTTGCAATGCATTTTACTAATCAAAAATTAAGTTTTGGTATATTTACAGTAGGAAATTTACAAAATATCTTCATGGAACATGATCTTTACTTAATTTCCTAATGATTTTTGGCATAAAAGAAAAATTTTGACCCATACAATGTATTTTTGGCTATTGCTACGAATATACCCCAGTGACTTAAGACTGGTTTTGTGGTCCAGGGTCACAAATGTTTCTAAATATCATCCCAGCTGATACAACTCTAACACCACACAAATCATAAAAACAATCGCACTTAAAATACAAACAACAAAACATAACATACTCGATTAATATTACAATTCAATCACAAAGAAACAAATACACAAACATACCTCATTAGCTACAAACAGACAGGGGGATTTAAAGGGAACAAAAACTCTTAAATTTTAGCTTTTCTTGCGAGCTAGGTGTCGTTTCTCTCAAGTTTTTTGGCGGATTGGTAAACCAATGTTAAAGGTGCGTGTCCGCGACCTACTGGTCTGGAGTGTGGAACCTACACTGCTATAGACTATAACTATTATAGTTTTAAAGAAACAGTTACATAAATACAACATTCAAAATTCATGATTTTGTCTTTTTTAAAAACTTAAACAATGCTTCATATATTCTTGATTGCATTACTAGAGAGAATACAGCCCCGACCGGAAGCTAACAATGAAATTAATTGTTCTACCTATTCGATTGTGTTTTAATACTATAATACAAAAACAATATTATTGTTGTACAGTGTGACAAAAATAATGTTAGATTGATGCGCGCATGCCCAGTAGCCAGAGCTGTATCGCTTCTAGTCTAAACCGTTCTGACCCTGCTGGTGCTGCGGGTCTGCAGATGGATATATTTCGACCTCTTTTCAACAGATATCGACGACTGATTGAGATGCGATTTGCTTTTTAGTTTTTTAAGGTGTTACACATTATTTATAAATGTTGGTTTCGCTATTAGACGCATTTGTCGTTGTCTGAAACCGAATGTTTCTTGAATGGAACTAAAGGAATAACATAAATCCACTTACCGCCAGAGGCGTTTCTAGGATTTTAAAACATCTGGGGCTGGTGCCAAAACAAAAGGGGCTAGTGGTAGTGGGTGGAAGCTCACATCATTCTCACATAAGATTTTGTTAGACACAAGTGGTTGAACCAGGATCCTTCTAGGTGGGTCCGGGGGCGTTAAAGACCTTGTCCCAATATTAACAATAGTAAATAGTAATCACTGCAAATAGCAAACATATAAAAGTATTATAACAAAATTATAACATTACAAAAATATGTTAGACAAATAATATTATTTATAACTATAATAAAAATATTTATAACTGTAACAAATATAAAGTTGCATGCAAAAATAGGGCCCTATTTTTTTCCCCAAATTCCATTTATTTATTTATTTTTTTCAAATTTTGTTTTCTGGTCTTCGTTTTTAATGGTTAAATTTCAGTGTGAAAAATGTGTCGGATCAGTCTTTCGCTGACCACTTGGTCATTACTTTAAAAAACAAAAACTTAGCCTATACTTAATGAACAAAAATGCTCCAAATGTTTTTCTAAATTAACTTAACAAAAGAATGAAACGAAATATAATCACTTTGCCATTAAAACTGAACTATTTCAATAGATGAAACAGTAGTATAAGGTGTTTTGGGTGAAGACGGGCTCGGGCCGAAAATTCTGATAAGCTGTCTGACAAGGGCCGGGCTAGGGCATATATATGAGGCCCGTGCTGGGCTATAATGAACATTTATCCCAATACTTCAGTTATTATTTAATGTTTGCCACAAAGAAATGTAGCCTATACCGTGTATCCTGCTCGTGAAGCTTGTTTAAACATAAAGCTTAACTTACATGACCAGAGCTCTCTCTGGATCAGCGGTTGCGGGAAAGCAGGTTTAAATATTCCGATGTGATTGCGATTTCAAATGTTTTATAGACATGGCGAAGTCATCGTCATAGCAATAAGATTGTGTGTGTTTGAATTGAGATCGCGAAATTTTAATGAATAATCCATATGCGTCTATAGCCTATGTATGTCATAATTTGTACCAGACCTCAAAAGTTACCCAAATTTTATTTATAACCATTTTTTATGTGTAGCCTACTGCATTTTTGCAGAACTAAGAAATGACTATAGAGATATAGTCTTGTGTCAGGAGTAAAAATTAAATTTTTAAATTATTTATTGTAAGCATTTAAGAATACCTGCAATAACTAGATTGAAACGTTTGAAAGACAAATTTATGCTGGCTTGTCTTAAAGTCTTGTTTAAAAACATAAATAGTTTGGTCAGTTAGATCTTCTAGATGTTTGCTAAAGTGTTACTAGTTGGTTGCTAGGATATTCTGGGTGGTTGCTAGGCTCTTGCTATGCAGTTGCTGGGGTGTTGCTAGATTATATGGTTGATAGTGTTTTCTGGGTGAGAACAGACTTTCCCACCTCTATTAATAACAGAAAATCAAACACTGTTTCCAAAACTGATCCAGTTTCATTGCTTTGATATTATAATATTTCTTTCTAATGTTAGGGAATTAACATTAAATCATCGACATTAACATCTTAAACTTGCACTAAAATGTGATTTATACCATTAAAGTTTATTAGAGTCGCATGTCGTCTTTAGGGATACAAGCTCAGAAACATTTACAGTATAACCTGTTGAAGTTTTTTTTTTTTATATTGTTCACTGACTTAGTGCAATGATGGACATTGAAATGTTATTTATTTTTTCATTTTAAACAGTATAGATGATTACTTAATGGTAATGCAATATTTGTGAACACAACTGTGTATGTCAGACTATAAATCCACAAAAACTATGCATGCTTTGGTGTTGCCACCCCTCATAGACCCCATGCCACCCCTTTGCCACCCTAAAAATTATTTTCTAGATCCGCCCCTGATGGGCGAGGGATCCCACTTCACTATAGAAAGTGAAACTGTGTTCCAGCCGGTCGCTTTCTTCTTATGTATTTGGAGTCTGCGCAGTAGTGATCATGAGCATAGTATTAAAGTACTAAATAAAAGCAAACGTGAAAAAACACTTTTTTTTTTTTTTTTGCTAACTTATTCATTAGCTACTAGTGCTTATTCTTTAGGTACTAGTGTCTTTTGTAAAGTTACTAGTACTTATTCATTAAATAACCGTTCTTATTTATTAGATACTAGTACTTTTTTCAATAGTGATATTCCAATAGTTTTTTTAATACTCGTCTTAAGAAAAAAAAAGAACTAGTACTTTTTTTTTCAGTTACTAGTAACTTTTTAAGCCAAAGATATCCTGAGCTTAATAGATACTAGTACTTTTTAAATTTTAAATTTTTTAAAAAATTAGCATTTCTGCCCAGTATGGTAATCATATGTAACATATAAAACAGATTAGACAGGAAACGGAAACAAGGAGACGGATGTAATTTTTTTGAGGAAACCACATAAAAAAGAAACAGTAATTTGTAAACAATCACATAGAAAACTTATTTGTTATCAGTTTTGTAAACACTGTAATTTCATAAACATAGTAGCCTAATGTGTTTGTTAGTCATCGTAGAAACGACCACTGGTGGCACATTTTTGTATGTTTTTATTGATGCTAAAATGTACAATTTAGACTTTTTCAACATTTAAAAAGTACAAATAGTTCTGTATTGTAATATTTGTGTATCTTATATCATTAAGATATTCGTATCAATGCTTTTATATTTTTTTATCAATCAGCGATTTAGATTTTTAGCCCCCTTAACCTAAACCTACCCATTTTATATCGAATATAAAACATAACTGATCAAAATATGTAGGGAAATGACCATTTTAGTAACAATATGGCATAAAAATATTATTTATAGTCACTAATCTCACTCCTACCTCTAAACCAAACCATAACTCTCTCTGTACAGTAATAAAGAAAAACATGACAGACAAATAAGTGCAATCACAATGATTGATTTATTGCAAAAATGTCAAAAGCAGTACCAAAAGTAATCCAAATGAGGATGCGTTGCAGCACTGACTTTGCAGTCTTATTAGCGAAGAAGGTTTAGAGAAAATGTTAAATAAGTTTAATAATTGTGATTGTAGATTATAAAGGGTTTTCTAATAAGATAATAATAATAGTCTAAAATTACCATTATTACACTCACCCTATTTGAATTGCAAACTCAAACGCTTTAGTGTATTGCTGCCACCTGCCAGAAATTCCTGGTAACAAACACACATAGGGTTTCATGAGGATTTTCCACACAAATAATGATTTTATACTGTACATATTTGACATTACTTTCACTTAATCTACACTAAATAATTTCTCCTGACAACATTAGCAAATGAGCTGCTGAAAAGCCAATGGTTCCCTGTTTTCACTTCATTCATTATGATGATGTCTGAGATCTTCTGTAAATTGGCACATTAAGCACATTTCATTGTGTGTCAACAGATTGAGACAAACTACAG
>JAHKKF010528211.1:0-12500 GCA_019740295.1 Labeo calbasu | reverse complement strand
TATTCAGTAACATTTCAAATAATCTTGTATTTCATATAAATGCAGAAATTGATTTGCATTCCTTTTCAACACTGGAAGAAATTGCTGCAGTGCAGATGAATTGTTGGCTTTCTACACACTGTTGTTCTCTCTACCTTCTACCTTTTGTTAACCGGTCTGTTCTGCTTCTATTGTACTGTTCTATTTTTAACTGTTACCATGGTGCATTTGCTGACAAAAAAGTAGCAGTCTTGGGTCATGAGGGTGGCAAGAACTTTTATTTGTATTTACGAAACTTGATTAAGCTGCAGGCAGCACCACAAAGCAACAAATCAAGATCCAATTAACACAATGTTTTTTTTTAACCCATCACAATAAATTATATTACATTCGAGTTGAGCATTGATTTCCCTCTGAGCCTGCACTCTGCACACTGCAAAAAGCCTCTTGAGTTTGAAGTGTAGATATTTCCATGCCACAGCGGTGGGATGCCTCCGAGGGGTTCTCTAGTGTCCAGGTCTTTGATGTTACAGCAGAACAACCAATCCGGCACTATATCCAACATGCTTTCACATTTATTGCTTTCTGATATTCCCCTGATATTTTTAATATCGAACTTCATCGATTTTTGAAATCAAGTTTGATTGATAAAACACAAAAAATTAGAAAATGACTTTTTTTCTTCATCTACTCATGAGTGGTTGCCTTAATGAGAACCCAGAGAATGCTGAGTTACAGCAGCTCCCACTAAAACCCCGTCGATCGTTCGGTTCTCAAGGGAGCTGAGCGGCCCATTGAGGCAGACAGCCTGTAGTTACTTCCCATGATGCAGCAGACCTCCGCTGTCAGTTAATCCAGAGTCTGAGTGACAGCCAAGCGACACACTTCCTCACACAAACACACAGCTCACTTTCCCAAAGGTGATGTCTGATGAGAAAGCAAAACATTCACACACAGCTTTATGCAAACAGAGGAAAGCCACTGTGATAACAGATCTGCTTATACTGAAACATAAAATACAAACCTTCTTTTTTTCCTTTTTATAACAAATCTTCTTTTTCCTTTTCTTCTTCTTCTATGATTTATTTGTTAGTATTTTGTTTTTATTTTTGTAAAAAGTAGCGTTTGAATCAGCATAATTGCCAATTTAATGTTGGTTTGGTGCTTGGTCGAGGAGCACAGTCATCACGTTTACCATAAAATTTTATCTGGTTAAGCTAGTTGACAAGATATTAGTCTTTCAGGTGAGGCTGGCTGACTGAGAAAGCCCAAGCTAATCATCTCTAATCATCTACACATTCATCAACGTGACTAGAATAACAGCTGCCTTCCTCTCTATAGGAACTTCCTGTTTAGTAATTATACTCTTATGAAACAATGTGTTTTAATGTGCAATCAGTGTTCTTTCCATTTGTGTATCTATTTGGCAGGATGACTACATTAAAAAACATTCTGAATATAACCCAGCTGACCTCAGATAACACTGAAATGTCTGTCCCAGTCTAGCAGCACTTTCTGACCGAGTTCTGTTTGTGCTGCTCAAGCCACTGATGCTGCAGAGACAGTGGGAAGAAAAGAGCAGCTCATGCATAGTGTACAGAAGGGCTGTTCACACCAGTCAGAACAGTGAGAATATGCTCATCATCTTTATCATGCTCTATTTATCATTGGCACTAATTTCCTTTTTTGCTGATAGAGATAAGAAGTGCATTAGCGCACCTCTCTGGCTCCGCACAGGCTTTTTAAAACATATCTGCATATCTTATTGTGGTCATTCATTTAGTATCATATTGCACTGATAATTTTTTATTCATACCATGATCCTTATGAATTCTGATTGGCTGGAAGGTGTGGGTTAAAATCATGTAATGATTTTAAATATATAGGGATCTTAAAAGTGTAAAAAATAGACTCTGTCTATAATGTTCCCTGACTGTTGCAGAGCTTTCTTACATAGATTGACCAGTCGCATTGCATTAACAGCTCAGGTGAGTGACTTAAAATAACCTGGTGGCAGCAGCACGTCTCCTTGAATAAAGATGATTTCCCATCACACACTTCTCTGGGTTCCTGCACCATCCATGCAAGTGTCACTGGGATGAATGAGAAAGCTAACTGACAGGTTTTTTTTATGTACAAACTTCATTTTCAGTTAATTAATCCTTGCAGCTGTTTATTTTGTCAGTTTGTCACACTATTTAAGTTTCATTCTTTAGGCCAATCACGTCTCTATGGAAGCCTGTTTCCGCACTGAATAAGGTTACTGCGACTTTTTATCTCACAGTTAAGCTATGACTTTTTGTCTCGTAATTCTGACTTTTTTCTCTGAATTGTGAGATATAAACTTGCAATTCTGAGAAATAAAGTCAGAATTGTGAGTTATAAATCAGATAGTTCTGATCCTTGATTCTGATTGGTTGAGCCACGTTTGAAGCTGTTGTAAATTACACTACCACAACCATTTCTGAGGAGAACTACATTGTTTGGCGGAAGAATAATGTTTTTACTAATATCATTACACTTTATTTGCTCAGTTTTATATTGTGAAACTTTACTACGTATATGGAATAACCGTTTTATAAAAGCAATAAACCCCCTGAGCCATGGTTTACAGTGAATTTATAACAGCTAAGGGGGTTTTAGGCACTCTGATTACGTCGTGCCTTTTAGCTGTTATAAATTTACTGTAAACCACAGCTTCTTGGGGTTTATTGCTTTAATATAAACTCACAATTCTGACTATTTTTATTGCAAATGTGAGTTTGTGTCTTTTTTCTTGCAATCGTGAAACATAAACTTACAATTGTTATTTGAGTTATAAAGTCCAATTTGAGGGGGGAAAAGGCTGATGTGATCTCAGAATTGTCACAATTCTGACTAAATAACGCAATTGAGTGTTATAGTCAGAATTGCAAGATATAAACAATTCTGACTCAAAATTGCGACTTTATTTCTCAGAATTGCAAGTTTGTCTTGCAATTCTGACTTTATAACTCGCAATTGTGAGTTTATATCTCGCAATTCTGACTTCGTAACTCGACATTACAAGTTTATATCACGCAATTTTGAGAAAAATTGAAGCTTTCAGGAAAAACATCTAGATATAAACTCGCAATTCTGACTATAGATGTTTTTCCTGAATGCGGAAGTCAGTCTGACTTTTAACCTGAAGAATGTTTTGCATTTCTGGTGTCCAGTGTTTCTAGTCAAATTAGAGTATATACCCAGTTGATAATCTAATGTTAAACCCATTAAAATGTTTTTAAAAAGCACATGGATTCATAGCGTCAACACTTAGCAATGTCGCAATGACCGTCACTTGTCAGTGCCTCGCTCCTCAAAGTTTAATGAGTGTGCAGATAACGTCAGCAGCTTCGTGTCGTCTACATTACAGAACAGTATCCAATCGTAAATTAGAATTTGTAATGGCGCCGCTCATCGTTTACTCTGGAAAAAGGTCTATAAAACTCGCAATTGTGATTTTATATCACAATTCTGAGAAAAAGTCAGAATTGCGAGTTTATATCTCTAACTTTAAAACTCACAGTTACGAGTTTATATCAGCAATTCTGACTATAACTCACAATATGAGTTTATATCAAGCAATTCTGACATCAGTTAAGAGTTCTCAGAATTGCGAGTTTATATATTTTTTTTATAAACCCATCAGGAGTCAGAGTTACGAGAACTTCTGAGAAATAAAGTTGCAATTCAGAGAAATTGCGAGTTTATATCTTGCAATTTTAACTTTATAACTTATAAAAACGAGTTATTAAGTCAGAATTGAGAGATAAAAACTCAATTCTGAGGTCATATCAGTCTTTTTCCCCCTCAGAATGGCACTTTATAACTTGCAACTGTGAGTTTATATGTCAGAATTGCGAGAAACAAACTTACATTTGCAAGAAAAGAAGAGTCATAATTGCAAGTTTATATCTCACATTTCTTGAGAAAAAAGTCAGAACTGTAAGATATAAATAGCAGAAACAGGCTTTTATGCATCTAAGTGTGTGTGCGCTATGGACTTTTTCTGCTGATTATTTTATTTTCACAAAATATATTACTTTATACCCATTCTGCCCCCTACAGGTGGATTGAATTGAAGTAAACACTGAATTAGGCCTACATTTAACTCTACAACATAACTTGCTGAATTAGGCTTTACAAAATCAAGTATTTTATATTTAATCTCAACTGTAAGATTTTCCAGTAACACTTTAAAAGAAGGTTCAGTAATGAACATGAACTAAAAATAAACAATACTTCTTATTAATCTTAGTTAATGGTAATTTCAGCATTTACTAACACATTATTAAAATCACAAATTGTGTTTGGTAACATTAGTTAACGCACTATGAACATGAACAATGAACGACTGTATTTGTATTAACTAACATTAATAAAGATTAATAAATAGTGTAATTAACATACTGTTAATTGTTTTTTCATGTTAGGTAATACATTGACTAATGTTAACAAATGACACCTTATTGTAAAGTTTTACCGATTTTCTGCTAAAGCTTCAAACATTTTCAAATTCCTGTTCATGTACGTTACTGGTATTGTTGATAAAATATATCTTGAGATATGAAGGTGTGTGACATAAATACATTCCTGGAAATACTCCATCTACATTGACGTTTGACCTGATGCCTCTATGATCTGCTAACAACAACCATAATATCAGTTTACTCAGGTGTGGTGAAACAAACACAAATTAACCATGAGGAAAAGCCTGGTTCCTATAGCACTGGATTAGAAGGATTAGCATAAAATTGTTCATAATGTTTGTGAAAACACAATAGCATTTTGGCTGAACTCTCTATCTGGCAGTGAGGCAGAACAGATGGTACCGAAAGCAATACATGAAACAGGCACAGCTGTTAGGAAATCGAACACCATCCACACACAACACACACTCACATCAGTGATCAACTGGACAGAGATGATATACAGTGAGAAGAAATATTCAATCAATATTAGATTTACCTGCAGTATGACTTACTGCGGGGAAGGCAGGTATTGATTTTCTACCATAAACTAAGCATTTGTACACGTTGTGCTGATCAACAAGTGAGTCAATCACATCAGCTATACAAGTCAAGGTGATCCTATGAAGAAAGCTGTTGATGCGATTTCATAAATAGACAGACAACAGATAGATAGATAGATAGATAGATAGATAGATAGATAGATAGACAGACAGACAGACAGATAGCTCAGGAGTGCGAAATGTATTTTGGCTTTTAATATTTTGAAATTGTGACTTTATAACTCACTATGTGAAAATCTTTCAACAAAGCAAAAATGACTTACGTTGTAATACTTTTGTCGTAGCGTTTAAAACGGAAGCAACGCCATCGTGTGGCAAAACTAAGCTATGCAAAACATAATCCTAATTTACAGTAAACCTACTACCACTATAGTTTTTTATTTATTTTTAAAGTAATTTATTATTAATTAATTCTTAATTAACTTAATTATTACATCAACGTGTTTACTACTATTATTATTATTCTGCATCGGTGAGTGGGTTTCACAAAGACACATTATTATTGCATTATAGTTGCATGCCACCGTGTGGCCAAATTGTGCAAAACCATTCATTTTTAATACAGCAGGAATATGGGTATGTCAGCAGCAGGACTGTATGAAATATTTGTGCATTACATAATTCTAAACGCAAAAAATAAAGATCTTTTCTGCTGACGTCCTGTGTTCCAAATTCTACTATAACAAACAGCACTGGTCACTTACTAACAGGACTTCCTCATAAGATACTGTACCTAAGAGGCGGTGCATGCGGAGTAATTACATGTTGTAAATGCAGTGTCAGCGACTCTACGTGGCGATGATGGCCGGTGGAAGGCGGAATGTGGAGAGCGCTAGGAGGAGCTGATTTTATTCGGTCAACGACACGTCCACGGAATCCACGTGTAGCCTGTCACTGATGCAAACATACGGGGCTGTGCAGCTCTCATCAGCCGGGGTGGGTTTCATCATGGAGCGACCGCTAACTGCCGCTGCGAGAGGTACAGGCACGTTTCACTTCTAGCTTTTGTGTTACATCCTTACTAGCATCTATTAGTACAATGCACATAAAAAAAGAAACAAGAACAAGCTTCATTGTTTTCGCAGTGTTAACTGTTCGGTCAACTGTAAGGCTCCTCATATCCGAATCATTTTGGTATTTGATTCAAACAGTACATTTAGTTGCTGTATCATTCTTGACTGACCGTTTTGCGTCTCTAATGATTCATGAATCGTTTGATTGTGGTGACAGGTGTGGCAAAGCGATCCAGTGAAGCAGTTAATATGATCACAACACGGCTCCTGTTCTTGCTCATCCTCCCTTCACTGATTCTGTGTGCTCCACAAATTCAGCAGACACTTAGGTAGGCCGCATTAACGCAATGCTAGTATACTGTACTGTACTGTACTATGACTCTAATTTATTATAGTGTTGGTGCCCCCCAGTGGGATTTTACTGAGAAACTGAAACATATTTTGAAAAGTTGTACAGGATGTTAATATATGTGACTCTGGATCATAAAACCAGTCATAAGGGTCTTTTTTTTTAAATTGAGATTTATAAGCTTTCCACTGATGTATGGTTTGTTTGGATAGGACAATATTTGAATATCTGGAATCTCAGGGTGCAACAAAACAATCAAAATAATGAGAAAATTGCCTTCAGAGTTGTCCAAATGTAGTTCTGAGCAAAGGATATTACTAATCAAAAATTTAAGTTTAGATGTATTTACGGTAGGAAATTTACGAAATATCTTCATGGTACATGATCTTTACTTAATATAAATCATGTTCCATAGAAGGAAAATCGATAATTTTGAACCACACAATGTATTTTTGGCTATTGCTGCAAATAAACCCATGCTACTTAAGACTGGTTTTGTGGTCCAGGGAAACATATCGTCCAATATAGCCAATATATACAAAACATGTATATAAATGTAATATAAATTTTAATTTTTACTTTAGTATTATTACTTATTATTACTAATACTACTATTTTCTATTGGAAAATGTGTCAAAGTGAAATGCTATATCAAATATTCAATTTGTATTCAATTTGTAAATGTGTGTTTTGACAATTTAGTTGAGTTATTGAATAATGACAGACAAATCAAATAGAAAGCGAAAGGCTGAATCCAGATCAAATGTTTCACAACTGGTCTACATGCTAAAATTATTAAATATTTAATTCATCAGTGAATTATTATTGTGGCTTGTACTAATTCAACTAACTGAATTAATGTGTATTAGATTTGATTATGTATATATAATGTGTATATTTCGATTTAGATTAGGCATTATTGTCCATTTGTACATATCTCACAAGTGTATCTGTAAATAACATTTTGGACTGTATACCTGTAAATAACATATCTACACATTTATAAATCTATTACATATATATTTTACATTTTCTAAAATTGTGAAATAAATGTGGCTCATTTTTGTTGTTTTTCCAGTGATGACATTGTTGTACCAGACCTTGCAAATCCTTTTGGGTCCAGCGAAGACAACCGCAGGTTATTTTTTGACTACACCTCCCTTTTTTTTATTTAAATCTACCTTATCAACTAAGGTAGTACAGTTGCCCCAAGGTTCGAAGTCCGCTGTCACATCAGAGATAATGCTGAGATTTCCACAGCTGACACACTGACATGCTGTACAAGCAATAGCTAAAAATGGTGCCAAAACAAAATGTTTGCTGCGCTTTCCAACTTAAAATTACATAACAAATCCTGAAAAAGACACTATACAGCTGTACATGTATAACTCAGTGGTTCCAGAATTTGTCTTTAAATTGTCAATTTTAAAATGTTTTGCATGAATTCAGATCATTGCTGTTTTCCCTCTATAAATACTGTAAACACATACAGTGGAACTAAAGTGGTCTATGATCTTTGATTATGTATGACAGACTCTTGCAAAGCTACATCAAGAGCAGCCTGAAGGAAGGACAAACCAGTCCAGAGCTGAACACAAGGGAACAAGGTTAATATAGTTCATTATTAACACGGTCTCTCAGTTAACCTCTTTTATTTCCACTACTTCTGTGTATTTTTCCATTTTGCATACAACTTCAGAAGATTTTTTATCTTCTGTTTTATATTAAGATAATCTTTTATATATTTATTTAATATGCATTTCATGTATCTGTATGTATAAGCTTCTGTCTGATTTGTTCTCTTCTTGCCACAGAGATATTCTTCCTTTTCTCCCTGTATGACTATGACAGAAGTGGGCAGATGGATGGCCTTGAACTGATGCAACTACTGACAGATTTCCTGACTTATCACGTAATGATGCCAAAGTCAGCAGATGCTGTGAGTGCTGCTTAGTTTTGTTACAACATTCAAAGTAAGCTCTTGAATTCTGTTATGACTTGAACCCCTTTACACTTTAGGTTGTATCTATGGTGGATCACCTGCTACAAAATCGCGATCTGAACCAGGATGGACTACTAGCTCCTTCAGAGCTGTTATCATCAGCATCCACGACAGACCATCAGCAAGAAAACAAAATTGTTCCCACTGATCCCCCTCCTGAGGAGGCCTTAAAACAAGAGCAAACACACACTACATCAGAGGATGGAGTTTCTGAAACTCACCAGCAAGGTGCAGAGGGCAACCAAGTGACTGAACATCAAAATGAGACACAAGACTCATCTAAAGAAGAAAACATGGAGGATGAGAATCACAACCAGATACCTGAAAAGCTTGAAGAAGAGCAGGACCATCTGCAGCCTCCAGAAGAGAAGGATCAGGAGGAGAAGAACATACCAGTGCATCAAGGGCAACCAGAAATATAATGCCAAATTAAGCATGAAGTGCAACTTTATAGACTTGTACAAATCAGCCATACGTTGGAAACCACTTACCTGCTGCATATACTGTACTGTATGATTGATGCATAATTTAATTCTGGATATACTAAAAGTTATGAAAGTACAAGAGCATGTGTTAATGATAGACTATTTATGGTTCGCATCAAGCTATTGTGAATCCTCAGAACTGATTTATGGAACCCAAACACAACTTTAAAATCTACATTAGTAACGCTTTGTTTAAACTATGCAAACCCAGAAAGTACAGCACTTGGATTTACTGAAACTTTAAAGCAGAAATCCAGTCACAGCCAAGGTTTAGCAACCACTGTTAGGGTTTTGTATCAAACTCTTGGTATATTTCTACACCCAGCCCCTCTTTATTTGGGGCTAAACGCCTTTGAAATAAACACAGCTCAATTGGAGGTGAAGAGTATATTTTAAGCTTCAAGACTGTTGCTAAAAGGCTTTTATTTTTCCGATGAAAACACAACAGAATGTGGACTGATCAGGATGTAGAAGACTTAAAGGAGAACTCCACTTCCAGAAGAAAAATATACAGATAATGTACCACCCCCTTGTCATCCAAGATGTTTATGTCTTTTTTTCTTCAGTCGTAAAGAATTTGTTTTTGAGGAAAACTTTTCAGAATTTTTCTCCATATAATGGTGCCCCAAGTTTGAACTTCCAAAATGCAGTTTAAAGGGGTCATCGGATGCCCATTTTCCACAAGTTGATATGATTCTTTAGGGTCTTATTGAAAAGTCTCTAATATACTTTGATTAAAAATTCTCAATGGTTTTGTAAAACAACACCCTTTTTACCTTGTCAAAATGAGCTCAACAAAAATCATCTCATTCTAAGGGGTTGTTCCTTTAAATGCAAATGAGCTCTGCTCACCCTGCCCCTCTCTTCTCTCTGTGAAAAGACGGTCTTGTTTACATTAGCTGCATGTAGCCACATTTAGCCGCTAAACTTCCTAACTACAAGGTTATAAGGAAAGGCGATCGCAAAGATTCATAAAAAACCCCTTATACTCACTTTTGCTGTAAGTGAAGCTGGATGAGGAATGATTCGCGCGAACACAGATGGATATATGTAGATCGGGAGGTGCATTCCATTCACAAACAAATGCAATCTACTGCATCGGGAGTAAATGATGACCACTATGTTCACTATTACATCCAGCAACAAAACACCTCAATCAGAGATATTCTTGTCTAATTTACATCCCTGCTCTGGCATCGAAACAAAGAGGGCGGACTGTGACAGCTGATTCGAGGTAAATCGCTCATGTCAATCAACTATCATGGGAGCGGCCTCTGTTGGTGTGACGCCACAACGACAGGCATCTGAGAACAGCACGATTTGAAAAAGGGAAAATTTTTACAGATTAATTAAAAACCGCTGCATGGATTTTTATCATTATAGGGTAGATTTGTACATACACTGCCAACACTCAATATTCAAACAACATGAAAAAGTGAACTTAGCATCCGATGACCCCTTTAAAAGCAGTTGTAAAGGATCCCAGCCGAGGAAGAATGTTCTTATTTAGCGAAATGATAGAAAAAAAATAAATAAATAAACGCTCGTCTTGCTCTGCCTCTGCTTTTTGCTGAGAAAAGTTAAGTTAGGTTATGTCAAAAAACTCCAAACGTTTTTTCTCCCTCAACTTCAAAAATGATTTCAAAATCATCCTACATCGCTGCAGAAGTACCGACCCAGTCCATGCAAAGTTAACATGCAAAGATCAAACACCCTTGACGACAAAAAAAAAAAAAAAAAAAAAAAAGGGGGGGGGGGGNGAACAGCCATACAGTACAATTTTGAAGTTGAGGGAGAAAATGAGATGGGAGTTTTTCGACATACCTTAACTGAGTTCAGGGAGCGTAAGACTAAACGAGCGTTTGAGATTAGAAAGTATATAAATTGTTTATGAAAATAACCGATCGTTTCGCTAGATAAGACCCTTCTTCCTCAGCTGGGATCGTTTACATCCGCATTTAAACTGCATTTTGGAAGTTCAAACTCGTGGCACTACAGAAGTCCACTATGTGGAGAAAAACGCTTAAATGTTTTCCTCAAAAAAATAATTTCTTTACGATTGAAGACAGACATGAACATCTTGGATGACAAGGGTGTGAGTACATTAGCTGTACACCTTTTTTTTTCTGGAAGTGGAGTTTAATTTTTGACTGCAGTATTGCTGATGTTTCATTTTAAGCTCAAGTTACACAGTGAAGCTGTACTGCACTTCCAAAGAGACAAGATCACTCAGGTTTAATTTCCTATATAGATTTCTCTTAACCAAAGAGCCTTCTTGAGTTCTACACAGAGTGTAAAGACTTCTTACATTCTTTCCTTACATCTGGTATTCCTTCATTCTCTACTTTGTTACCTTCTAAATGTGAGTGCTTGAAGATGTTAGAAGTGATAAAAAAGTCAAGACAGTACATACTTAGGTCTTAGTATTTATTACATTTTAGACATTTTACATTTGCATTAAAACTCAAAACAAAATCAAGTAAAAAAACATTCAACCTAAATAAGCAAATTGTTTTCTAAAAAAAGAAAAACAAACTGGAAAATTATGGCTGAGGCATCAAGTTGTGATGAAATTGACAGTGGTCTAAAACTGACTCCAAAGGCCTGGACACATTTTGCGGCACAAAAAAATGTCACGCCAGTTCTAAAACAACTAAAATGTACCCGATTGAGGATCCCCGTCTAAAACGACTTGTATAAAACATTAACAATACTTGATGCATCATGGCCAAAGAGGATGCTGTCAGCTTAAAGTTGAAGACATTCAATGTCTACATTTTGAACAGGGTACTCATTTCAGCTCTCCTCTTGTTGGTTTTTTTTTTTGGTGATTACTGTGGGATTCCAGCTACAATTTCAGATTCAATGCCACAGTGGTCATTACCTCGGAGAATCTTGAAATATCCTAAAGTGGCAACATAAAAGGAGATTGGGCAGATGAAGCAAACTCCTATACATTCTGTAAACATTCTGTAAACTGATAAAGTCTGCAAATGTGATGGTACAAAAGACCATGAACACTTTTCTTGGCATTTCAGTCGGTTAAGTAACAAACTGCAAACAATAAAATAAGGATTTTAGTCTTCATACAAAAGAAAACTGACACTCACCATTATCACCCCAGTCAGTGTTCCAGGAGTTAGCAGCAAGCCAGTAGGGGACACCATTCTCCTCTCCCCAGCCCAGAATCTTAATAGCATGACCACCTAGTGCAGATCCACCCACGTGCTGATATACACCTACAAAAATTAGTAAAGAACCACCCAATTATCAACAATTCTGTGTTGTATTAGTACTCCTTTATGTAAATGGATAGACTGAAACCAACCAGATTTGTACTGCAGGAAGTCCTCATAGACAGTAAAAGCTCCCTCTACTGGGCCATTCTTGAAGAGCTCTTTCATAATGTCCTGCTGATTTGATGGGACACTGTAAGATGTCTTTCCTGCAGTGACAAACAAGGAAGAACAAACAGAAGTTCAATGATTTCATCTTTCAGCAGCAAACTTTAAATGAGGTCAAAACTTTTGCTTCAAACACCCACAAACAGGGTTTTTTTTCCAAGACTGTGGAATCTATAAAAATGAGGATAGAATTTATAATTTAGAATTTACATTTA
>JAHKKF010528210.1:0-18678 GCA_019740295.1 Labeo calbasu | reverse complement strand
ACCTTTGGAGACGGCTTATGGTAGAGAAATGAACATTCAATTCACGGGCAACAGCTCTGGTGGACATTCCTGCAGTCAGCATGCCAATTGCACACTTCCTTAAAAACTTGCAACATCTGTGCCATTGTGCTGTGTGATAAAACTGCACATTTTAGAGTGTCCTTATATTGTGGCCAGCCTAAGGCACACCTGTGCAATAATCATGCTGTCTAATCAGCATCTTGATATGCCACACCTGTGAGGTGGATGGATTATCTCGGCAAAGGAGAAGTGCTCACTAACACAGATTTAGACAGATTTGTNAACAATATTGTGTACGTTGAAAAAGTCTTAGATCTTTGAGTTCAGCTCATGAAAAATGGGGGCAAAAATCAAAAGTGTTGCGTTTATAATTTTGGTCAGTGTATATGTATATAGTGAACATATACATAATTTTTTTTTCTTTGCAATTTTTCATTTTTATATTATATATGTTTTACTTGTACCTTATTCATTCATTCATGTATTCAGTCATTTATTTTGGGCTTCTTAAATGTATAAAATTTAAGAAATATAATTTATAATAAGCAACACATAAATACTGTTTTCTTCATTTTTCCTTTGTAATTTTTCCGTTTTATTTTATAGTTATTATTTTGCAGCAATCCTATTCATTCATTCATTCATTTTGGGCTGGTGGATGCATAAATGCATAATATTTAATAAATCATATTTGTAAGCAACAAATACATACTTTTTTCTTCATTTTTCTTTTGCAATTTTTCTTTTTTTATAGTTGTTATTTTGCAGCAACCTCTTTCTTTCTTTCTTTCTTTCTTTCTTTCTTTCTTTCTTTCTTTCTTTCTTTCTTACATAGATTTATAGCTTCATACATTCATTCATTTTGGGCTGGTATATGCATTAAATTCATAATATTTAATAAATATTGTTTGTAAGCAACACATACATACTTTTTTCTTTTTCTTTTTTTCCTTTGCAATTTTTCATTTTTATTTGATAGTTATCTTGCAGCAACCTCATTCATTCATTCATTCATTCATTCAGTTTGGGCTGGTGAATGCATAAAATGCATAATATTTAATAAATATTATTTGTAAGCAACACATGTATACTTTTTTCTTAATTTTTCTTTTTTTTTCCTTTGCAGTTTTTCATTTTTATTTTATAGTTGTTATTTTGCAGCAACCCCACTCATTAATTTATTCATGCATGCATTTATTTATTTATTCATTCATTAATTCTTTCATTCATTCATTTAGTTAGTTAGCTAGTAGTTTTTCATTTATTCATTCATTCATCATTTTTCTCTTTTTTGCCTTTGCAATTTTTCCTTTTATAGTTGTTATTTTACAGGAAGCCAATTTATGTATTTTTTTATTAATTTATTTGTTTGTTTTTTGCTGGTGGAAGACTCTTGAATGCATGAAATTAAAATTTTGTGAGTGTGTAAATCTTAAATTTTTTTCTGTTGTCACAGCTCATGGTATTTGCTAATGATGGCTACTGGCTATTAATGCCATTAGAATGTCATTAGAAAATACATCAATATAAGTTTTTTTTGTATGACATATTGTTCACATCAGACTTTGGGTTTGTTTTAAAGAAATAGTTCATCCAAATGTGAACATTAACTCACCTTCATGTTGTTCCAACCTGTTGTTATTTTCTTCTTTCCATCAAAAAGACAAATAAACAGCATAAAAGTATCATAAAAGAGTGCATATGACTCGTGTGCTATATTTCAAGAGTTGCGAAGTGCTATGATAGCTTTGCTGAAGAAACCGACAAAAAATGTAAGTAATTATTCACTTATAATCTACTCTGCTCTCTCAAATCGCATCAGTCAAACAAAACAGTCATGTTAAACCCGGCAGCTTAAAAACTCTAAACACTCAAAGCCTAACGTCTTTTATATTTTGGTGAAGAATAAAAATCATACAGATTTGGAACAACACGAGGGTGAAAAAAACAATGACAACATTTTCACTTTAGGGGGAACAGTCTCTTTTTAAAGGCTGTTTCAGTCTCCCATTTTCTAATTTTACTAAATCAGATCGACTAATTGAAAAAGGTAAATGGCTAAATGAATATAATTTATTATTTTACATGACCTATTGTTTCACCAGTGAGTCATCAAGCTACTTTTAATCTTTTAGCCTGACTTAGCTTGAGTACTTTTAATTAGGCCTAATTAATGCACTCATTTATTCATTTATTTTGTGAGGAGTATCAAACATCTTGAAGTGTGTGATCTTCTTGATTTGCAGTTTACACCACTGCTCTCTAGTGCACTTTTTTGGTAAATGTATGTTAATTCCTCCTATTACATGATTCATTGGTCATGAGTTTATGCTCCAGCACTTTCCACAAATAAACCCACTTTAGTGACCTATTACATTAAATAAATAAATAAATTCTCAAATCAGGTTTTTTTTTCTTCTTGTCTCTGAGAATATTAAGATCTGTTATGTGAACTATTGTTTTACGCATCAAATGTGTATGTATATAATTATATAAATTATAATTTCAATCAACTTATTATACAGTGTACATTTTTATACAAATACATTCTAAATGTATACATATGTATATATACATATGTAAATTTTGAATATGCATATGTGTGTGTGTGTGTGTGTGTACTTACAAACATCCACACGCACGCACACATACATATTTAATTAACCAAAAAATAAATAGTCTATTTTGGCATTTTTCTGGACTTTTCTGATCAGGATTTTAGTTTTGTTTTGTTTAGTTTAGTTTAGTTAGTTTATTTATTTTTTCCCTTCACATTCTCCATGTATATAATTCAATTATAATTTGAATCAATTAAGTATACAGTATTTTTATACATATATAATCATAAATGAAATAATATATATATATATATATATATATATATAAAATATACACACACATATGTATACTTATGTGTATATTAACTATGTATAACACACACACACGTTAAATTTTCCAAAACATGTTTTGTCATTTTTCTGAACTTATTGACAGTTTTTTATTTTATTTTATTTTATTTTATTTTATTTTATTTTATTTTATTTTATTATTTTTACCTTCACGTTCTCAGTGTTACACATAAAATATGTATGTATATAATTATATAAATTATAAATTGAATCAATTAAATATACATTATATATTTTGGTACATATGTAATTNATATATATATATATATATAAAATATACACACACAGATGTATACTTATGTGTATATTAACTATGTATAACACACACACACGTTAAATTTTCCAAAACATTTTTTGTCATTTTTCTGAACTTATTGACAGTTTTTTATTTTATTTTATTTTATTTTATTTTATTTTATTTTATTTTATTTTATTTTATTTTATTTTATTTTATTTTATTATTTTTACCTTCACGTTCGCAGTGTTACACATAAAATATGTATGTATATAATTATATAAATTATAAATTGAATCAATTAAATATACATTATATATTTTGGTACATATGTAATTAGAAATTAAATATGTATACATATGTATGTACACTTATGTATATGTTAAATATGCATAAATGTGTATATATATATATATATATATATGCATCCACACACACACATTTAATTTACCAAAAAAACAAAACAAAAAAAAAATCTATTGTAATTTTTCTGAACTTGTCGACAAAACAGTATTTTATTTTATTTTATTTTATTTTATTTTATTTTATTTTATTTTATTTTATTTTATTTTACTTTATTTTAGAAAATTATTCGAAAAGGAACATCTGGATTTTAACTTGTATTTATACATGTCCTAAATTTTACAAGTATGCAAAACACCACTTAAAATTAATAGAAAATAAAACAGCTTTTAGTTTGACCTCCTGAATTATTATTACTATTTTATTTCTTAGCAAGTTTAAGCATAAAATGTGTCGAAAAGGGGACAAAAAAAACCCTTTTTTAAAAATATAGTTATGTTTTTCAGTCCCTGTCTGTTGAAAGTGAGAGTACTAGGCAAGAGACCCACGCAAGCATTTTGTTTCCGTTTGTTCTTGGATTGTTTTGCTCCTTTTTAAAGCGTGATCAGTGGAAAAACGTGGGCCGATCGGCAAACAGAACATCAGCCGATAGTCGCCGTCACGTCCCCCCTGAAAGCGCGCCTGAAAAATCACTCTAAATTCTGTCCTCGCAACATGGCGGAAAACGTTGCGGAGAAAAAAAAAACATCTATTAGTCTAGTAATTGCACTGTGATTAGCAGATGTGAGTGTTTGGCATGGAACGGGCTTTCCTGGAGTTTGGAAGACGTGGAGCTACTGCTGCATCCTGATACAATACAGCAGCCTCGGCAGCCATACATCCTTCATGTCTTCCTCTGTCTCTCCACCCACCCCCATGGGTCTCCTCTCCCATCCATCCATTCGCCTCCTCTCCTCTCCTCTGCCTGTCTGGATCTCACCCAGCTGGCTTCATTAGACTCTTCACCATCCCAGATCTGCTGGTTTTGTCTGTTGCACATTTTTTGACTGTTTTATCTTAAGCGCTGTCCATCCTGGAGCCTCATAAATATTTCCCTGGCATTTCTGCATCTGCTCGAACTGGCTGCTAATGAAACAATTCATGTGTCCATTGTACATTTGTTTTTTAATTAATCTTTGTGTCCCGCGTTTATTATTATTATTTTTTTCTCTTATTTAGGGGGGGCTGCTCATTGTTTGCGAGTGAGCGGAGAAGCGTGAGGTGGAGGAAAAGAGGATTTTAGGTGGTTTTTACTTTTGTAAATCATTTCGGCGTTCGCCTTTTCATCATGTTGGACGCGACACAAATGTTGAGATGATGGGATATTTCAAAGCTCTGTCTTTTTAAGACTTTTATAAATATATTCTCCTCAAGCTCAGGCACTTAAACTATAAATTATAACTTTTTATGATTATTTATACAATTATAGACATAAATTATTCATGATTAAGTGAACGGGTTTTGTGACACATTTAATATTTTTCAATTTTAAGACATATGTGATGTGACATAAATTGCCTCGGGCAAAACCCAGTGTTATGGTTTCTCTATAGAAACATTTTTATTATTAATTATTTCCTCTCGTCCTCATTGTATAACAAAACGGCCATCTTTTCCTCAGTTTCCCTTTATTAGTTCACCTACTGACACTCTAGTGAACTCCAGTATTTTGGAATTAATACAAGAGTGACTGATCATTGATATTTGCTATTAAAAATCACATTTCTACTTTAATATCAGGTCTGAGGATAAAGAATTGGACCCAAATGCATCATTACAACACTGTGTGTTCAACAGAAATCAGCTGTGTTTACAAGATAGGTATCTAATTTATTGTTTGCATAAATTACTCAGCTTTTTATGTAAATGCTGTTCATTCTCAAGTGAAAAACACATAGCATTTTTGAGTTTAACAGTTAGGCATAGCCTTAAAAAACATGAAATTAAAATAAAATGATATATGTAAAATAATCATTATTTATTATGTTTAGACTAATTATTAATATTATTATTATTTTATTTTTCTGTTTTTTCTGTTCTTCAGTTATTTGTTATTGTCAATAAGTAGAAATAATCAATAATTAAAAATAAATTCTGCATATAAATGCATAGTTTCATAAAAAAACATGAAATTAAAATCACTTAAAAAATAAAATGTATAAAATCAAAAATATAATAATAGCAATAATAATCCACTGTTGTTTTATTATTATTATTATTATTATTAATGTTTGTTTCTGTTCTTGTAGTCTAGCAGTTATTTGTTATTTTATAGATTTGCATATTGTCAGAAATAAATGCATAGTTTCATTAAAAAAAATATGAAAAACTTATAAAAACATGAAGTTAAAAATTAAAAATAAAATGTATAAAATCACAAATATATAATAGTAATTAATAATACTAATAATAATTTATGTAAATGCTATTCATTTACAAATGAAAAACACATACCACGTTGAGTTTAACAGTTAGACATAGCCTTAAAAAACATGAAGTTAAAATAAATAAAGTGATATATGTAAATAATAGTAATTCTTTTTTTTTAGTATAATAATAATATTATTATTATGTTTTTATTTCTGTTCTTGTACTCTATCAGTTATTTGTTATTGTGTCAATAAGTAAAAATAATCAGTAATTAAAAATAGATTCTGCATATTGTCAGGAAAAAATGCATAGTTTCATTAAAACATGCAAAATGTATAATAAAAACATGAAATTAAAATCACTAATATATAATAATAATAATAATAATAATAATAATATTTTTGTAAATACTATTTATTCTTAGGTGAAAAACACATACAATGTTGAGCTTAACAGTTAGACATAGCCTTAAAAAACACAAAATAAAAATAAAATATATACAATTATATATGTAAAATAATAATAATAATAATAATAATAATAATTATTATTATTATTATGTTTTGTCTGTTCTTATAGTCTATCAGTTATTTATTTTGTCAATAAGTACAAATAATCAATAATTAAAAATAGATTCTGCATATTGTCATAAATGCATAGTTTGGTAAAAAAAAATGTATAAAAGCATGAAAACATTACATTAAAATCACTGACTAAAAATGTATAAATCACAATAATAATAACAATAATCCATTATTATTATTATGTTTTAGTGCAGTAGTCTATCAATTATTAGGTAATGCGTCATAAAAGCTTATATCCCAAAACATGAAATTAAAAATATATATGCCAAATATTATATTAGAAATGTATATATAGGTTTTGCATATTTTCTAGCATAAAAGCATATGGGCCAAAAAATAAACAAACAAACAAACAAACAAATAAGTAAATAAATAAACTAAAAACATGACATTAAAATCATATTTACCAAATATGAAAACTAAAAAAAAAATTATAATATTATATTATACAGTATATCTAGTATATCTTGTTATTGTGTCATAAAAGCATATATCCTCCCAAGAAAAAAACATGAACTTAAAATGGCTAAAATATTATATTAGAAATAAAAAAATGTTGTCTATCAGTTTTTTTGTTGTTTTGTCAGTATCTACAAATGACAATAATTAAAATAGGTTCTGAATATTATCAGGCATAAAAGCGTAATAATAATTGGTGTTGCACTGGTTGTGAAAATGAACCTTGGTTGATCTGTAGTTTCTAAGCAGTAAAGCATTCTGGGTACAGGGCGGTGGGCTGGTTGCCGTGGCACCTGACAGTTATGTCGCCTGTGTGTGTGTGTGTGTGAGTGTGTGTGTAGAGAATGGCAGCCAGATGGTGGTGGTGGTCTCAGGAGAGGGGAACTGGGGCATAGTTGCCACCGCTGGCATGCGTAGCCCCATCCTGACCTCCCTTTCTCTCAGAGTCTCGAACCGCGTGTCTGACAACGCACGCTGCGACCTAGGAAGGAAACCACGTAGATAGATAATGCATTTATGCAGGAGATTTCACCGATAACATGCAACACGCATAAAAAAGCGAAAGCGGACCCGCTTTCCCTCCGCTCTTAAAACCTCGTAGCTCGGCGCAACGCGAGACTGTGTCATTTCTCAAGTGGCAAATCAGCCTGCCACGTTTGCCAAAAGTGGCATAATGCATAACACTTTGGAAGTGTTGTTCTACATCTTTATTTGCCGGATCACAAAAGCGGGCGAGGTGACAGGAAGAACAGGGGCGACGCGCACGTAATGTAAGGTCCTCGGCGGGCCGCAGCTGCGCCGGGCCGGGCTTTGATTCTTGCACGGGGTTGCTTTGTGAAATGATCTAATCCGATGGGTTATTTATGGAGTGTCATTATTTATTTATTTGATTATTTTGTAAATTATTTATCTATTGAATTATTAATCCATCCTCATGACAAGCCCTGAATTATGCATGACTTAATTTGAGATTATTGCATTCAGATGCCACATTGTTGCAGTGGCGGATCGCGTTCGCACGTCACACGTGGAAATTAAATCACCCTCCCAGGCCATTTTGTCTTCATTTGAAACAGAAGCTGAGACAGGTTGCTGCAAGAACATCAGCCTGTTATCAAAACAGGAGCGACTGCATTTATCTTAATGCCAGAGACATGCTCTGACCTTTCGCAGGCCGTTTACGCCTGATGGCCCTCTGCATGTATGTGACCGCAAATCCCATGCATTATTTGTCAGGAGAGGGGAAGGTTTGGCCGTCGTCGCATGAATATTTAGCAAGCATTTTTCTACCATCACAAGAATTTGCAACTAAATCTGTTTTATTGGAAGTACGACCTTTGACATCAAAATACGAGGCTCCCATTTAAGGTCTCAACCACCTGTGAAGAATTACTAGTATAAAATAATCTTTTAATTTCAGCATTGTTTTTTGAGCATCTCATTAGCTGTCATTTGTTGTTATATCATTAGCCACTGAAAAATCCACAGACTACAATTAGTGGTTTTATATTGATGCTGTTATTTAAACCCCAGTGGTTTTTCCCCATATTTAAGCAATTTTCATTTGCAATGTCAACTATGAGTGTATTCTCCAGTTTACACTAAAGTTATTATCTGTTTTGCCTTGATAACATGCCAAATTGTCACATATTGATGCAGTGTTAGTGGAGTAATCCCTGTTTTATTTTCCATCAGAATATCACACACAGAATGACATTTCCACTAGAGATGCGAAGAGTGCAAGCTACTTTCTGAAAACCATATCAAGCAGTTATGAAAGAAAAGCTTCATACTCTAGTAAGTATGACCATAAACATACAAAATGCATTAAGTAAAGTAAGTAATAATAGAAAGTGCATTATATGCATGCTTCCTATTTATATGTCAAATATTACTTGAGCTATAAAAATATGGGCTTAAGTTTGGAAGTATTGCTTTCGTACCAGCTGCGGTTTGCATGAACTGCATCCCAGACCATCTTTTCAGTGGGTTTTGTATGTGGACCAGAGAAATGCACCAGAGACCCCTTCAGAGGTTCAGAAAAACACTCATACCAACAAATAAACTAAACTCTAAATTCAAACGAATGCGCCAAAATGTGAAAATTCCCAAAGGAAGGGACACCAAATAACATAATGTTGGTTTTATATACACCACAGGTCAAACATTTGGAATAATTATGTGATTTTGTGGCATTTTTTCCTGATAACTCATAAAGGAACTTAAATGACATCATTTGAATCTGTAAAGGGTCTACTGTTATTTTATAGACTCATAATAAGACTCATAATAACAACAAAACTTTGTGCTTTTGTAAAATAAAGAAAACAAGCTTTCTTTCTGTCTTTTCTGTCTTGGCGAACTGCTCTCTAAAGTCACAAAAATTAACCAAAACTCATCAAATTCTTGGCACACAGACATGGGAAACATATAGAAGTGTCTACTTTTAAGTGAAGTAAGTATGACCACAAACATGCAAATGACACATTATCAGTGGCAGTTCGCCTTTGTTGTTTCATTTTAGTAAGTAATAATGGAAAATGCATGCTTCCTGTTTATATATCAAATATTACTTGAGCTATAAAAATACAGGCTTGTGTATTAAGCTTTAAATCTTTTGTGAGTTTGGAAGCTTTGTTCCACATCAGTTGTGAACTGTTCACGTGAACTGCATTCAGACCATCTTTTTAGTGGATTTTGTATGTGGACCAGAGAAATGCACCAGAGACCCTTTAAAAAAGTTGGTCTGGGGCTCAGTTCAGATAAACACTTTTATACCAGCTAATAAACTGAACTCTAAATTCAATCGAATGCACCAAAGGACACCAAAGTAATGTAATGTTGGTTTTATATACCCTACACGTCAAAAGTATGAATAATTAAGATTTTCAAATATATTTTAACCCTCTGGGGTGACAAACCCATTGGTGCATTTTGTGGCATTTTAATCCTGATAACCCCTGAAGGAACTTAAATTACAGATAAGAGCAATGCATAATTCGAATTGGTAAAGGGTCTACTTTTATTCTATTATAGACTCATAATAAGATTCATAATAACAACAAAACTTTGTGCTTTTGTAAAATAAAGAACAAACAGGGTGCGCTTTCTGTCTTTTCTGTCTCTGTGAACTGCTCTCTAAAACACAAACATTAACCGAAAGTCAGCAAATACCTGACACGCAGACATGAGAAATATATCTGTGGAAAGCTTGAAGTGTCTACTTTTAAATGAAGTTTGACCATAAACATGCAAATTACACATTATCAGTGGCAGTTCTCCTTGGTTGTTTAATTTCAGTAAGTAATAATAAAAAGTGCATTATGTGCATGCTTCATATATGTCAAATAGCACTTGAGCCATAAAAACAGGCTTTTTTTCAAGCTTAAAAACTTTTGTGAGTTTGGAAGATTTTTTTCCCATACCGTTTGCAATGTGCAGTTCAGAAAACACACTTTCATACCAACCAAATAAACTGACATCAGATGTCAAAAGAATGCACAAAGTGTGAAAATGCCCAAACAATGGGACACCAAATGAACATAACATTGTTTTTATGTACACTACAGGTCAAAAATAATATAGTAATTATGATTTTACGTGCTTAAAATAACGGTTTTCTGTTTTAAAATATTTTAAACTGTAATTTATTTCTGTGAAGCTGAATTTCCAGCATCTTTACACCTTCAGAAATGATTTTAATATGCTGATTTGCTGCTCAATTATCATTTCTTATTGGCACTCAATTATTAATGATGGTTTTATTTTCTGAACAAAAAATAAAAAGAAAAGACAATTGAAATAGAATGTTTTGTAACACTGTAAATGTCTTTACTGTCACCTTTGATCACTTTTTAATGCGTCCTTACGGATTTTTTTTAGCTTTTAAATAGTAGTAGTAATGGTATCGTAGTTTCCACAAACATGTTAAGCAGCACAAATGTTTTGTACATTTATAATAATAATAAATGTTTTCAGTTAGTTTGGTGTGCTTTTAAACCATTTTTAGTCACCTGTAACTTTTTAAAAAGTACTTAACTGAGATTTTTTACCAAACAAGGTGTGTTTTAAAGTATGCCAGCATTTGCGTTATTTGAATCGCTTTGCAATTAACCCGAGAAACCCGGAATAATAACCCTGAACCTAAAGCAAATACAATAGCAATTAACCCAACCGTATGGAGTTTGTTTAGTAAATTGCATTCAGGTTAGGATGTGAAAAGTAAAGGGTGAGGCGTTCTGATAACCTAGACCTCATACCGATTCCTTTATCTGGCATTCCCCTCCCGATTTTTGTCACACCACGCCGTCGATTATCATTGTGGATTATATCAGTGCTTTGGTTCTCCAAGGATGCGGTTTCTCCGCTACTTGTGGAGCTGAAGCGTCACGTTTGCTTGTCGGCGTGCATCTGTCTCTACTCGATGCTTAATTCGAAATCCGTGTGTCTGATTTAAAAGCACGACTGCAGGTCCTTCATCAACACTTAGCGCTCTGTTTAAAACTTGCGAGACTGTGCCTTACCTATAAAAAGTGGAGGAAACAGTAAAGCGGGAGACGTATTGTTAAGTGTGCTTCTCTCTTCTCACTCTCGCCGTAATGAAGCATTCATTATGATTATTTTATAGGCCTGAAGTTTTTAAAAACTACAAGAATGCATTACTCTGCATAATGAACAGCTGTTGTGGCAACAAGCACATACATTATGCATAAAAAATTATTTCAATTTTGATTGTAGATGCTGATTTATTGAGACAAGTCGAGCTTACTGCCGTAATGGAGTTGGGATATGCTTCTGTTGTGTTATTTCCATAATTAATATCAGGAAGCGCGTTATATGCATGCTTCGTATTTATATGTCGAATCGCACTTGAGCCATAATAAATACGAGCTTGCGTTCCAGCTTAAAACCGAAGCCTGTTAATTATGCATCAGACCACAACTACAAAATAATAAATACATAATCTTTCGTATTTCACGCGAGCCTTTTAAATGCATCCAGAGAAGCACTGAGGCTTTTTTTTTTTCCTCTGCGATATACATGCATGTTCTTTTTTGAAGAAAGTGAGAACGAGTGGTGTTACGACGCAACTCTGTAGGGAAGAACTTGTCATTTGTATGAAAACTGTGAATTGAACTTGCGTTGCCAATTGACTGTCAGGAGCTTTTGCGTGGCTTAATTGAGCTAATATGATAACTGAAAGTTCACGGAAAGCCAAAGAAGATGCCCACGTCTCGATCCCGAGGTCCACGTGCGGTTTTCGACGCGTTTTACCGCCGCATGGGACGAAGCACAGTAGAATTAATGATTTGAAGACACGTCGTTGATAAATAATTTATTCTGGCCCCAAGGATGGTTAGGAGCAGAGTAAAAGACTAATAAATCATTTGTGGCGCTGCTAGTTGTCACTTTCGATTATTTCTGGCTTTGTGATAAACTGCTGCACCTGCCAGCTGCTGTTTTGAGTCAGAGCGGCCAACTTTCCCCAAAAGTAGTCACCCTTTCTTCAACCAGCACTTCCTTCCTGTGTGATGATTCATAGCTGCCGCTTCCAAGCCTGTGATATTGCGGCGGCTGACAGTGGAGCTCTGTGGGTCCTGGATGAAATGATATTCCCGGGAGAGTTTCCCAAAAGAGTTTGGTGATGAAGTGTGGCATATGGGTGCTCTTTAAAAGTATATGACCTAACTGGGGGTCTATTATTCCCGCAGGACCAAAACAGCGCTGTCAGTCATTTGCGCTTAATTGGGTTGTGTTTATAGGTTGGTAATGAAGTGGCTTTTTGTAGCGTCTCTTTTCCAGCTGAATATGGAGACCTAAGGATAGAATATGCATATATTTTGTGGTTTTTCTGTGCTGATTATAGAGGAAAATAAGGTTTGATTGAGATATGGTCAAATGTATTTAGAGGAAAGAAAGAGGAAGGACATTTCTTTTTAAAAGCAATAAAGGACGTGTGAAATTTCGGGCATTTCATTTATAGTTATAAAATTTAGCAGTCGCCTACCTACGGGTTGATGTTTGCATACACATTTATTTTTACATACATATATATTTAATATATATCATATTTATATACATTATATATTTATTTTAAATGTATGAATATGAACTAAATCAACTAATCTAAAAAAAGTTTTGTTTTATTTTTTACAAATTTTAAAATGTTTTAATAGATATAAAATATAATTCATTAAATATATAAATAATTAAAAATATAATATAAATATTATGTTTATTTAATCTGAAATTACATTCATTTAAAAAATGTAAAGCATTAAAGATTAAATATATATATATATATATATATATATATATATATATATGTATTCATCTGCAAAAACAGACGTTCTTAATCATTTTTAATTTTTTATGTTTTAATTTTTTTTTTAATGAAAAAATCTTGTTTTTTCATTGTGCATTCCAATTAATCTGTCAAACTGCAGTTGTGTTATTTTGATTAAGTAAAATAACTAAAATAATATCATAAAAACATGATTTGTAAAAAAAAAAAAAAAAAATGTAGTTACCTGTTTTTGCAAATAAACTCTTCATATATATATGTAGATGTAGATGTATGTATATAAGTTTTCTTTTACAATATCCTATGATATCACTACTTATAGATTGGTGGTTGCATGCACAACATTAATTTATACATACATATTTATTTTAAATGCGTGAATATCAAATAAATCAAATCATATAAATAAAAAATGTAATTTCCATAAATATGAATTATTAAATTTAGAATAGTATTTATTAAATGTAATTAAATTAACTTCTTATAGATTTAAAAAAAATTGACAGTCATGCCTTTTTCTTAAACTTTTGAAATATAAATATTTTATTTTCTATAAATATTAAATTGTAATCAAATGATGATATATGTTAATATTTTAAATATTATTACTATTCATTTAATATGTATATTCATAAATTGATACATACTTAAACATTAATGTTACAATTAATATTATTATAAATATAGTAGCATTTATTCCATTCAATTTAAAGCTATTACTTAAAAATAAAATAAAAAACTTTTTTTAATAAAGGGGGAGAGTCAAGTATTAACTGTTAAATGTTAAATATTGTAGCTTTTATTAAATGGAAGATTATATAAATCCATATTCTTTTTAATACTGAATTTGAATTTCTAGCTGCATGTCCTCTTCAGTTAATCAAGGACCTCTGTTGTACATTTTCATGTAAAAAAAACAAAAAAATCCGTTTTTATATAGCTCAGCTGGCAGCAATAATGATGCCAATGTCATGAGTTTGATTCCTAGTAAAATCTATAGCACGGCAAGTCGCTTTAGATGAATAAATGTAAACGTTTCGCCCTTGTTAATCGCACATCTCGAATGATTATTTGCATAAGGCCTTGTTCTCGAGCATCGGTCGCTCCTGGCCCTCGGGAATCGACGGCGATAACGAACCCTCGAGCGGCATCCAAAGCCCGTGAGTCGTCGTCGTCCTCTGGGACGCGGCAGCCCGCCTGAGCACGTGACTCGGATTCTTCCCCTGCACGTTTCAAAAGAAAGTGATTCAAATGTTAATTAACTGTTACTTATAGCCGACGACCTCCAGCGCATTTGCCACCTGTGCCGGAATGAGGCGAAATGGCCCTTGAAGCCTGGAAGTGTTGAGCAAACAGTCCTCGGCACAAGGTGCAATCACTGCACGGAGAGATCGGCGTGCCACCGGCGGAAAAAAACCCCTGCGTCTGCTGCGCGTGGAATCTTATTAGGTAATGACAGAGTAGGAGGTAATCAAGTTGAGATTGTGTCTTTCTCAGAAAGAGGACAAAAGGAAGCACTGGAATGGAGGAGCTCATTCGAAGAGATGAGATGAATGTATAAGCAAATTGAAAGCTGAAAAATTTCCACGTGGATCTCTCTTGAAAAAACGGCCCTCGTCTCTTCTCCTTTTCTTCGGCCCCCCGAATTAGTTCCTTCAGAACCTGTTAGGGGTTGAAAGGAAATAATATGTTGCGAATTGTCTTCTCTCTGAACTGATTAAGTCAATGCTTATAATCATAGCTCCTTAAAAAACATGTCTAGTGTCAACCCATCTCGCCCTTTTTTTTATGAACATATAAATTACACTGATTAACACTGTTGAGCACTGGTATGTATTTTCACTTTTATTTCAATACAACAGATTGCATATTGTAGCGATGTGAAAATATGTTGCGAGGTGTAAAAATGTCTTTTTAATTCTGTGCCGCAACAACACGTTGCCATTGTTAACATTCAGAGACGTGTCAGGACGTCCATATTTTGTCACACATTGAAATGAAACCGGAGCGACGGTGCGCTTGGCAAGCAGCCCGTCAGTGTTTACCACGCCACCGCGACGCCTTTGTTTTTCATTGCTTTGCTTTGTTTCACGGCCCCGTTCGCTTCCAGAGAAAAACTTGCGCCGCTTTACTAGATGCCGCTACTGCTTTTCGGGCTGAAAAATGACCATTTCCGGTCCGATCCGGGCTGATTGTGCTGAAGCAGGTGTGTGTCATTTTCTGCATGCTAAAATGCTTTCTCCTTTCCTCATTTCATAAAGGCTGAAGGCCTTTTTCCCAAAAAAGTGCATCAAAAATGGATGACTGTGCAACATTGGCATCTGTTCGGCAGACAGTAAGAGTTTTTTATTATTAAATATTAATATGCTACAGTGCAAAAGTGTAGATTTTTAAACATTTTTTATATATAAATATTTTTATTCAGCAAGGAGGCATTAAATTGATCAAAAGTGACAATAACAAAAATAAAAACATATATGTTGCAGCACAACTCTTTTCAGCATTGATAATAATCAGAAATGTTTCTTGAGCAGCTAATCAGCATTTTAGAATGATTTCTGAAGAATCAGACTGGAGTAACGATGCTGAAAATTCAGCATCGCATCACAGGAATAAATTACATTTTAACACATATTCAAATAGAACACACTTTTTTTAATTTGTAAAAATATGCCATAATATTTCTGTTTTTTACTGTATTTTTAATCATATAAATGCAGCATTGGTGAGCATAAGAGACTTTTTCCCAAAATGTTTAAAAATCACACCATTTAATGAACTATTATTGTTTTTATAAAAATGTCAATAAAATATCTGTTAGAAATTTATATATAATTTATACCAAATAAATGCATATATATTTCTATATTTAAAAAATGAATTTATTTTAGTGCTGTCAAACGATTAATCACGATTAATTGCATCCAAAATAAAGGTTTTTGTTTACATAATATATGTGTGTATAAAAATGTGTGTATAATCATATTTATTATGTATATATAAATACACACACATACAGTATATATTTTTAAAATATCTACATTTATATACGTGTGTGTATTTTTATTCATAGAATTAACATTATATATAAATATATTTAATATAAATATAACATATTTTTCTTGAATATATCCATGCATGAACACACGCATATATTATGTAAACAAAAATTTTGGGGATTTTGGATGTGATTAATCGCAGTTAATCGTTTGACAGCACTAACACACTGTTTATACACACTATTTAAAAGAGAAGTGGCACAGTCATATATAAACATTAAAAGCAATGTCTTCTAGCCTGCAGGACAGATGCAGGCCGATGCACAAGCGTCCCGTCGGTGTGTGCGAGTGAAAGCGCTCTTGCAGTCAGGGCCCTCTGGAAGTTGTGCATAGGCAGAGCTGCATTAATTGGAGGTGTCACGGCCTTCACCGCAGCTTTCATGCTTCACTCCCCGCCTAATGTAAATTAGAGGCTACACAAGTTATCCATTTGAGATATCGAGCTGGTATAGAGATAAAGCCGTGCACTTACTCTCCGCAGGTGCCCGGGGACCACGCTCCGTTTATCTGTCACCTGCATTACTGCACGCAGCCACTCGCTGCAGGTGCCATCAAATATTAAACGCTAACCTCCTTTCCTTAACTGACCAAACCAAAGTGGTCACTTGGGCCCCAAGGCGAGCCAGAGAGTTTTTCTTCACTTCAATTTTCTTTTATTTCAAAACAAAACAAAGCGTGGTCGACTGAGGCAGGCCTGCTTTCAGAAACGGTGATCTGTGAGGTATTCTTTAGCTCACAAGAGTTTCTCACCACTGTCACCTTTGGCTTGCTTTAAAGACTTTTAATATTTAGTAATATTATCAGTTTGACTGCGCTATTGCACGAGGACAAAACTTGAACTGAATTGAGCTGACACTCTAAGCAAATTTGTTTCATAATTACTGAATCAACGCTGAAGCGACTTGAGTTGAATAATGCCACTGTTTTAGAGCGGCTTTATAACTGAATCGAATTTGTTTCAGAATTTGTTTCAACACTGTTAGAGGCTGTTCACAAAGAATGTGTTTTTCCATTTCAGTGCGCTACTTTTCCATTGTTTTTTGTGTAGACGTGCTAGAGGACGTGTATGACATTTTGCAGCATCTCAAAAAAGAACACGTTTTTAAAGGAGAAGTCCACTTCCAGAACAAAAATTTACAGATAATGTACTCACTACCTTGTCATCCAAGATGTTCATGTCTTTCTTTCTTCAGTCATAAAGAAATTATGTTTTTTTAAAGAAAACATTTCAGGTTTTTTTCCATATAGTGGACTTCTATGGTGCCCCGACTTTGAAGTTCCAAAATACAGTTTAAATGCGGCTTCAAAAGATCCCAAATGCGGTTGTAAACGATCCCAGTTGAGAAAGAAGCGTACCGATTGGTTAGTTTCATAAAAATAATACAATTTATATACTTTTTAATGTCAAACGCTCGTCTTGTCTTGCTCTGCCTGAACTGTTTTTTTCCAGTTCATGACAGTTAGGGTATGTCGAAAAACTCCCATCTCATGTTCTCCCTCAACATCAAAATCATCCTATATCGCAGTTTTACCTTTTTTGTTAAGGGCGTTTAATCTTTTTTGCATGTTCACTTCGCAAAGACTGGGTCGGTACTTCTGCAGCGATGTAGAATGATTTTTAAATGATTTTTGAAGTTGAGGGAGAAAATACGATTGGAGTTTTTCGACATACCTTAACTGTCTTTAACTATAATATACAGAGTTCAGGGCAAGCAAGACAAGACGAGCGTTTGAGATTAAAAAGTATTTAAATTGCATTTTTTTTTAAATGAAAATAATCGATCATTTCGCTAGATAAGACCCTTCTTTCTCAGCTGGGATCGTTTACAACCGTATTTGGTTAGGTTAGGCTAGGCTAACCCTAAGCTGAACTGAACTCACTAATTGCTAAACTTCACAGTTATTGAACTGAATTGAATCAACATTGAACTGACTTGACCTGAAAAACGACTCTATTGCCTTCATTTGAGCTGCTTATAGCTGAGTTGAATTAGTTTCATAAATAACCAGTGTTGCAGCATCAACAGTTATTGAACTAAACTGAATCAACACTGAACTAAATAACAACACTGTTGTCTTCTATAGAGCTGCTTATAGCTGAATTGAACTCACTAATTACTGAATTGAGTCAACTTTGAACTGTTTTGAGCTGCATAACGACATTATTGTTTTCTGTAGAGCTGCTTGAAGCTGAACTGAACTCACTAAATTCTGAACTCTACAGTTATTGAACTGAATTAAATCAACATTGAACTGACTTGACCTGAATAATGACACTGTTGTCTTTTAAAGGGGTCATCGGATGCAAAGTTCACTTTTACATGTTGTTTGTACATTAATGTGTGTTGGCAGTGTATGTACAAATCTACCCTATAATGATAAAAATCCATGCAGT
>JAHKKF010528209.1:0-15375 GCA_019740295.1 Labeo calbasu | reverse complement strand
AGGCTGACAGATAAACAGACTCTGTGATATTTTGTCCCTCAAGCAGAAGTCGATTATTTGCCTGCTGTTGTGTGGGTTTGTAGAGTCCCTCAGATGAAGCTGCTGAGACTGTCTGCTCTGGAAGTCTGTGCTCTCTAATGACGGCAGGTTAGCATGAGAGTTTGACAGGCACACCTGCGCTCGACTCACATGATGCCAATTTTCACTCTTTATGAGCTGAGGATACCTCTCTGATTGAGGGCACCTCAGATTGTTAAAAAGGTTCAAGCATAAACACCCACCAAACTCCAGCTCCACTCACTGCATTGTTTCAGTTGTATTTTTCTCTTTCCCAAAAGTCAGCCTGCAAAACACCTGGCCTTGTTAACTTCACAGCAAAGAACATTCCTAGTTTAATTTAACTTCTTAAAAACGAGCAACTATTTGAATTTATCATTGTGGTCCTTGAGTTGGAATACATCCAGAGCCACTTATATCTGCACCCTTTCATTGAGTCTGTTCTTCCTGAATACTTTTCTCCACTACTCATTCATTCCATTGAAGCTTTAATAACATGTTTCATTTTACCAGGTGTGCCTCATGATAAATGTGAATGTTTCTCATCTGTAGCTGCACCAGTTAATTCTTTCCACTAATTATTATACTGCGACTCCGCAGAAGGAAAATCGCTGCTTTCCTTTATGTCTTTGACTTTGTGCGCTCTCGTTTCCTTCACACAGCGGGGACCAGAATTAGCAAAGAGATTTCAAATTAGCATGTGAAATTTAGCTCGCATGAATCAAAATCCAGTCAAAAATCACCTTTCTTTTCTTACAATGTATGTGTCAAGGTTAAAATGTCCTATTTATTAAAAAAACTCAAGATACTAAACTAATAAGCTATTATTAAATTATTACACATTCTATTATTAATTTATACAACAAAACTCTAAAATATTTGCAGACTTGTTTAAATAATACAAATCTGGAGTCTGGAAAGGTACAAATAGTTTTAGCCCAACTTTACCATATTTATCAGACATGCTCTACAAAGTGCTGTTAAATGTACTTTCTTAGAGACAGCTTGCATTCACAGTTTGTTGACATCTACTAAAGTTGATTTTAATTTCGCTATATTACCTCTGAGAGATATCCTGTCATGTGAGGTTAAACTAACCATAATGAAGTCTACAGACAGGCAATTTGCCAAGCCACAGGGTACATTGCTCCTAATTCTACAGGAGGATGCGAGACAAATCTAACTTTATAGGCATTAAGAGAAGGAGAGCCGTTCTCCACAAGTCAAACTGTGCTGAGTAGCTTTTAATCAAAAGAAAGAAGCACAACTAAATTGAATAAAACGTTATCTAAGAGGCAGAAAGTGGAGGTGGAATTTACGGTACATTATGTTGCCCTGATAAACAGACTTGATCTGAAATTTAGCCCACATACGTTGTTCATCACCCATTGCTTAAACTCCTCTCTCCTACTCCTCACCTTAAACCAGCTTGGAACATTGGCCAAATTGATTTTGTGCAAACTTCTACAATTCGCTGGAGACGTTCAGAGTGGTGCGATGCACTTTTCATTCATCAGGCATTTCATTTTCATTTTTGCTTATCATTCTTCAAGCGCAAATACGAAAAAAAAATAGTGTCCTCATGTATCCAAGCATGAGGTCTAGCAACAGGATTTTGTGCTGTATCGCATAAAAGGCTTCAATTATTGTTCTCTCTATGAAGTATTTTGTTATTTCTGCTCTGTTGGAATTTTATTATTAGAATTTTACTAAGACTTTTTATTCGTAGTGCAGGTTTATACTAATAATGCCACATTCAGCATGAAAAATAATGATGAAAATGAGTTTCTGCATTGTGTGTCCAGTTCTTCATTTATGACATGAAGATTGAAGATATGCAGATTGAATGTAGCATCTAATCATAATGGTGAGTAATAAACTTCTGATATTCTGATATTTGCATATTGCGCTTTTAAAACCAAAGACTGTTTCTGCATTGTTCATTTGCAGAGATTCATATATCTCCCTCACAGATCTTCAGCATAAAAATACCCCAAATCACCCATGAGTGGGAGTCGAGAACAAAGTTAGCAGACAAAGCCATAATAAACAGTCTAGCACTGGTTCTGGAAACCAGAACGGATCTGTTTTATTACATTCATACATTTATTTCCTCACACATTGCTTTGCTTCATTTTTATTTTATTAATCCAATCTTAACCACGTTTGGTTCTCTCTGAAACTTTCATTTTAGACTTAAGGTCACTTCTGCCCAGAGGTCATGGGACGTCAGAGTCCAAACAGTAATTGATGGTCCAGAAGCAAGATATAAAGATGAAGTTCAAATGTTCAATGATCCAGATAGGTTTTCCTAGCGGCAAAAGACCATCTCCCCCCACCTCCCTCTTCGCAATTCACACATTTTCTTTCCTTATCTTCATTTAACCTTGAATCAGAAGATAGAATCCCTCGTCTGTGGTCTCAGCCCCCTGATAGACACAATTTATTATCTTGTCGCTTGTACATGCACTTTCATATTTTCCATCCACCATCATTTCTTTTCTTCTCTCTAAAAATAAAGTCAAAGCCCAGGCTCAGCGACAGGAACAAATCAATGTGTTTTTCATTTCGGACAGTAAATTCAGACTTTGTTCAGAAAGCTGTCGCTTAATCTAATGTTAAAAAAGTGCGTGGAATGTGTTGAAAGAGCAGCCGATGGATGAGGCAGTTTAGTTTTGATGGGATTTCTTAGATTATTAAGTTGTGCAGGATTTCATTGGGCGAGAGGGACTGAACTGATCTCCCTTTCGTCTGCCACTGTCCTTGCTTTTGATATTCGCCACTGACGTCAGAGTCCACAATAGACTCCTGTAATTTAGCTGGAAATTCTGGAAATGCCATTTATTTTTAGTAAAACTGGGGGCAGTTTGAATACAGTTTGAGTTTGTCATAGTTTAGTACAGTGGTTCTTAGCTGGTTTGCCCAAGACTCAGATTTACATTGGACATCAACTAGCAACCTAACACCAAAATTGATGAATGATGAAAAATTGATAAATTTATGAATGTTACCATGAACTATATGGGCCATTCTACAGAACTGGTGTAAACTGCTGTCCCACAACCAAAAAACACATTTAAAAAGCATTTAAGTATTCAAATCTTAGATGTTTACTAAGATTGTTCTATTATTTATTGAAACCTACAATAATAATGAAAATATCAGTTAGCTTAAAGGAGAAGTCCACTTCCAGAACAACAGTTTACAAATAATTTACTCACCCCCTTGTCATCCAAGATGTTCATGTCTTTCTGTCTTCAGTCGTAAAGAAATTATAGTTTTTGAGGAAAGAATTTCAGGATTTTTCTGCATATAATGGACTTCATTGGTGCCCCGAATTTGAGCTTCCAAAATGCAGTTTAAATGCAGCTTCAAAGGGCTCTAAATAATCCCAGCCGAGGAAAAAGGGTCTTATCTAATTGTAAACGATCGTCATTGTTTTTGAAAAATAAAAAATTGTATACTTTTTAAGCACAAAAGCTTGTGTAGCACAGGCTCTGGGATGCGCGCCCATGGGTCGTTCTTGAATTTTTAATGTGACTCAGGAAGAACGAGTTGTCTCGGGGAGTGATTTGTTCAGTCGCGCATGCGCAACATCCTTTTGGGTTCTGTACTGGAATTAGGTTACCTGTTTTGAGTCTTCTGGTTTTTCGAGTTGTTCATTCATCTTATGGGGCTGTCACATGATGCTGATTTGGCTAAAATGAAGAAATGACTTGAAAAAAGATTTGTTCATTTAGCTGAACAAGAGGTTGGTAAAATGATCCAAACGTCCCATCACTACTACGAATCACGTCTTCACCACAAGTTCATCGTCTGTGTACTCCGGCTCAAAAAGCTAGAGTATGTCGAAAAACTTCATGTTTTCTCCTACAACTTCAGAATCGTCTGACATCGTTGTACCTATTTGTTTGTTACAGCATTTGACTTACTTGCACTTTCTTAGTCTTTGCGTGTTTGCTTTGTATACACTGGGTCTGTAGTTCTGCCTATGTTCCACATGACCTTTTCGACGTGATTTAATAGTACGTGAACGCACATCCCAGAGCCTGTGCTACACAAGCTTTTGTGCTTAAAAAGTATACAGTTTTTTTTTTTTTCAAAAAAAATGGCTGATTGTTTCGCTAGATAAGACCTTTTTTCCTCGGCTGAGATCGTTTAGAGCCCTTTGATGCTGCATTTAAACTACATTTTGGAAGTTCAAAATCGGGCACCAGTGAAGTCCATTATATGGAGAAAAATCCTGTAATGCTTTCCTCAAAAAACATGAAGACTTGACTGAAAGACAGAAAGACATAAACATCTTGGGTGACAAGGGAGTCAGTAAATTATTGTGAATTGTTGTTCTGGAAGTGGAGTTCTCCTTTAATATACATAAAATATTTTTTTATTTGAGGAACGTCACTTCCAAACACCTTTTTTCTGCAATTAAGCACACTTTCTTAGGTGTCATCCCTTACCAAAAAGTAGTATACTTTAAGTTTATTTTATTTAGTATACTTAAGTATATTTTTAGTATACTTGTAGTAAGTATACAAATATCAGTGTACTAGTAGTATACTACTCATTGAAACTAAATTGGTCCACTTTCTAGTATATAAAAATGTACTTTTAAGTATGCATTAAGTATAACATTAGTAAACTTTGAGTCCACAACTAGTTTACATCAATGTTATTTTAGCTTGTACTGCATCTATACTAAAAGTGAACTTACTGATAGTTCACTAATTAAATACTTGTAGTAGCATTTTTAGTACACTTTGAAGTATAGTCTCAGTAAACTACTGGTTTAATAGTTTTATACTGCAAGTGTACTCGTAAGTTTTCTTTAAGTGAACTTTACATTATACTTTAAGTATACTACTATGTCCATATCTAGGTATTAACTTTGTTTGTTATATGAATATCTTAACATACAAAACATCAAAAGAAAGAACAGGATATCTGCTAGTAAACAAAACATTCTATTCTAGCTTCATGCATTCTTGTTTTAAACACCTGAATGTGGGTAAGTTTCATAAATAAAAAATAAAGAAATGAACAACATTTTGAACAAAAAGCTGAAAACAAGACTATGAATTGGATTTAGAATTATTTAATCAAAACGTAGATAGAGTTGATCAACACCCCAAAGCTTGACAGTCATTCTTACCTCTTCATTGGTCGACATTTTATTCCACAACGTTACACAGTTTTGATGCTGTTTTATGATGATCCTGATTTATTGTTTTTTTTTTTTTTTTTGGTCTATTGATGATTTATTGACGATCCTGTTAGATTACATGTGGAAGCATCTGTTGTTTCAGTTTCTTCTTCACTTGTGTTTTTTTTGTAAATTCTGTACAGAAGATGTATAATAGCATCCCCTACCGTATAACAATTATGTCAAGTATATTTAATTTTATATATTTTAGAATATATTTTAAATACTTTATATTTAATGTCATTTTAACTATATTTCTGAGAAGTACATAAAGCCCATTTCTGAGAAGTACATAAAAAGTAGACTAAAAGTATACTTTCCTATTTTAGTTTAAAAGAAGTATACTAATAGCACACTTGAATAAACTTCTTTTATCCATAACATTTAGTTTTTATATATGTACAACTGTTCAGAATTGTGCTATCTAACCATATGCTGATTAGCATCTTTGAGTTAGGTTCAAAAGTATCTAAAATTGTCACTACTGTAACAGTCACAACCGAAACATGTCATTATTGTTTTGGTAGTGGCAAAAGGAACACATAATCCTTTATTTGGGATTAATAAACAAAATTTTAGCACCGTTATGCTTTTTTTTTTTTTTGTACAGGTATGTAAATTAAAATTAATTTAATGGGATTGTGGTTGCTATCAAAACATTATTGTCACTACCAAAATAATATTATAATATTTTAAATGTGTTGCTTTATAGGGCAAACTCTGCACCTGCAGTCCTGATCCCAGTTCAGACCATCTGTCACAGTTTATGAAGAAACCTCTTGACTCATGATTGGTTTGATTTGCAGTTAGGCCATTTCATCCTGTGTTTGTTATCCACTATTGTCAGAAACACTGAATGTAATTACCATTGACAACTGAGTTACAATGATTCAGTCACTTAGAATTTGCACGGTCTTCTAAACCAGTCCAAACCATCCTCAATTAAACAATCACTTACAGCATCACATATTTGCAGTTGAGTTTGCTTTAATTAAACAATATTCAGTGGAATTAAACATTTGCCAGCTGTAAAATGGCTCAGACTTGGAATGACCTGGAAGTAAAAGATGGCACATTCAGTTTGATGTTTGATGATTGAGTTTAACAACAGTCATCACCAATATGGGGAAAACCTTGGACCCTGCCAACATCTCATTGATCTTTTAAAGTTTGCATTAAAAAAAATGTCCAGGCTGTAAAATTACCATTACAGCACTATTTCCTGTTACAAACCTCATGTCTTACCATTTTTTTAATTTTGACAGTTGACTCTGATACTATTAAATGTAGCAGATTCCATTTTCATCAGACAGCTTGCCAATGCCATAATGAATTTTAAGTCTTGGTGCCAATTCATAATAAAATTGGAAATTCTTAAGAGCTCATGAATGAACTAATAAAGTTTGAGGGAAGAAATGGATAAATATAAACCAAGTGCCACTTGAACAGGCTCTTGAGTTCTTATGTGTGACCCCTTTATCCACTGTAATAAATTTCCTCTTAAAGAAATATTAAAATGACTGCTATACCGTGAAGCTCTACTCAAGCCATCAGAACGAAGTGCTCAGAAAAGCCCCAGCATTCAAATGGCCATTAAAAGCGACCCCATGGTTTAGTTGACCCTTGGAGCGGAAATTAATTGGGCAGGATTAGTGGGAAAATGATTGAAAATAACTGCTATGAAAATCTAAATTCAGAATTAGTCCATCTTGCATATAATGACTCAAACATTCTGTAATCATGTGTTGTCTAAGAACAAAAAAAAAAAATCTAACTGCACAGTGGATTTCTAATAGGTCTGTTGTGAATTAATTAAGGCTGCAATGGCTAATCGATAAAAAAGATAATGAAAGTAATCAGCAACGAATTTCATTAGTTTATCTGAGTCACTGCACTACACATGAAGAAGTGTCACTTTATGGTAATGACAAGTGTATGGCTATGTTCAGAGTGGAACACTAATTTACTACTTATTGCAATACTCTATACACTGTATATTGCTTGCTATTTTAAAAAGTAAGTACACATAATATTTTTATGATATTTTAAAGTATTTATTATTAAGTATTTAAAAAAAAATCATTTTATTTTGAAATATTATTTGTATGAGGTTGTAGTAGTTAAAATTAAGACTAAAATATCTAAAAAAGCTTTATTACTTAAAGGGATAGTTCACCCAAAAATGAAAATTCTGTCATTAATTACTATTTATTAATTGAGTGAGCTATCCCTTTAAAATAAAAGATAAAATGCAAAACTTTTACGTCAACTAATTGCCACAGCAACATTTTCATTTAGCTTAAAATAAATAAAAATAAAACTGAAATAAAATAATGTAACGTATATAGATGTATCTATTTAAAAAATAATAAAAATGACAAAAACACAAGTTAAATGAAAACTATAAAAAGGCATAATATTTTCAGATTGTTTTAATGTATTTATTATAAAGTATTTTAACATTTTATTTTACAGTATTATCTGTATCAGGATTAAAAACTAAAATAATAATAATAACTTTAATTACTTAAAGGGATAGTTCACACAGTTATTAATTAATTAGCAATTAATGACAGATTTTTTTGGGGGGGGTTAACTATCCCTTTAAAATATAAGATTAAAATTTGTATGTCAGCTAGTTGCCACGGTAACATTTCTCATTTTTATTTAGTTTAAAATAACTAAAACTAAAACTGAGTATAAACATTATGTATGTAAAGTATACAGACGTAACTATTAAAAATAAAAAGTAAAAATGACAAAAACACAACAAAATTAAAATAAAAATTATATAAAATGCATTCTATTTTTGGAATTTTTTAAAATATTTAATATATATAATACTAAATAAAATATTTATTAAGTGTTTAAGAATCATTTTATTTTTAAGTATTATCTGTATCAGGGTTATTGTAGTTAACTAAAACAACAACAACAACAACAATAATGATAATAAAATTAATTACTTAAAAGGATAGTTCACTGAAAAAATAAAAAATTCTGGCATTAATTACTGATTATTAATTATTAATTAATTACTCATTTTCATTTTTGATTGAGCTATCCCTTTAAAATAACAGATAAAAAGCAAAAGTACGCAGACATAAAAGATAATATAAAGTATACAGACATATCCATTAAAAAAATGATAGGTGGGTAAGCCAAAACCCAAATCCTACAGGGTTTCCTATTCTTATTCTAAAAACACCTTGTTATTCAAGCTACCACGGCCAAATCAGAGTCAAAATGTGTGGTGTTTTTACACTGACCTCTACAAGGGCAGTGCTGTAGCATTTTTTATACGATCACTCGCCGTCCCTGCCCTGTCCTCGTGCCCTTCCATTTGTGTCCCATCTTCGGTGCCAATCATCTTTCCATTAGTATTCATTTATCTCTTTATAGCTTACTCCCTCTTGGCCTCAGGGAGGTCTCGCTCCCATCTTCCTCCCATTGTTTTTATCTGCCCACATCGACATGCTTGGCAACCTGCCACTCCGCCACATCTCTCTCTCACCAACACACACACTAAAAGCCTATCAATTAATGGTCTCCTGGCACAGGGACGCACCAACTCGGACTGATACACTCCCACCATATAAAAGAATATAACTGGCATGTGTCATCCATATGTTTTATTTATTTATTTATTTTGCTGTGACTTAATTTTGCTAACTCATATTTACCAGCTTAATGCATTTAATTTTTATTTGCCAAATGGCACAGATTATAGTATTCCTTTGATTAGCAGACGATGGCCAGATTGTTCAAACGGCACCCTGGCCTGTTGCAAAGCACGGTTTGATGAATAGAATCATGTGTCGGTTGAGCCCTCATTTGAATTAAATGATTGCAAAACATCCCTAAAAACGAGCCCCCATGTGACAAAGATGTTTTCAATCATTAGTCTTTGATTCTCTAAAAGTTTCTAAATGATTGTTTTTGGGCAGCGCACCTGGCTTCATTCAAACTAATCAAACAGACCCCCGTTGTTAAAGTTCGTTTTCTGTCTTTGTGCTCCAATTGGGTGTAAAACTAGCCGTCATGAGGATTCGCTTTTTTCCAATCTGCAAGTTGACAGCCTTGTTACTGATTTATGGCTTCTGCTCAAGTAGAAAGAAAGCGAAGAAGAGGAATAGAAGGACAATTAAACGGATCAGGTTGAGTATACTTCACTAAAGTTGTTGTCTTGCTGCTTAATAGGCAGAAGTTTGAAGAAATTACGAACCACTTGATGTTCACAGGTGACAACGCTTTGCGTAAATAGATCATTTATGCAGAATCAAGAAAATGTGCAGTATGACTCAAGGGGACATCAAATGCAAAATTCGCTTTTACATTTGTTTTGCATATACAATTATAAAAATCCATTCACTCCATTTTTTTTTCAATCAAGCCATTTTGATTTTCTGAGAAGTATGATGTCATACTGCTGAGGCCCCGCCCACAACCACTGACGGACTGTTCTGTATTAGCATATTTCCACCCTCAGCCAGTTGAACGCTGTCCGCCATGTTCTCCGTGCTCGAACAGCTGTAGTGACAACAATGTCTCGTAAACAACGCAGGTGTTCTGTAGTTGGAATTTAAAAGTGAACATAAAGCCATCACTCACACCGCAAGCACGTGATGCTGTACAAATGTTTCCAGTGTGAATATTCTCGCAAGACTGCAGCTGCAGTGAAGCAAAGCTCAAGCTTGCGCTGTGAAACTGGTGTAAGAGTCTTCATTTTCTCCTGACGTCTGAGCCAGTGAAAATGCAGTGGATTTGTTTTGTTTCTGATGGTAACACAGGGGCGGGGTAAGGAGTAGCTCATTAACATTTAAAGAGACATGAGCCGAAACAGGGTTGTTGTGAAGAGCTGTTTTTGACAAGGTAAAAAGTGTGCTGTTTTACGTGACCATTAAAGGGGTCATCGGATGCTAGGTTCACTTTTACATGTTGTTTACAGGTGTAAACATTAATGTGTGTTGGCAGTGTATGTACAAATCTACACTATAATGATAAAAATCCATGCAGTGGTTTTTAATTAATCTGTAAAAATAATATGCCCTTTTTCAAATCAAGCCATTCTCAGATGCCTGTCGTTGTGGCGTCACACCAACAGAGGCCACTCCCATGATAGTTGATTGACATGAGCAGTTCAACCTCCATGTTTTGATGCCGGAGCAGGGATGTAAGTTAGACAAGAATTGAGCGATTGAGGTGTTGTGTTGCTGGATGTAATAATGAACATAGTGGTCGTCATTTATTCCCGACATCTGAGCTGCTGAAGATGCAGTGGATTACGTTTGTTTATGAAGGGAATGCGCCTCCCGATCTACATATATCCGTCTATGTTCGCACGAATCATTCGTGATCTAGCTTCACTTACAGCAAAAGTGAGTATAAGGGTTTTTTTTATGAATCTTTGCGATCGATTAAGACCCTAAAGAATAATATCAACTTGTGGAAAATGGGCATCCGATGTGTCCTTTAAGATAAAAATACTCACACCGTGATATAAAATAGGCAGCAGCTATTTACACTAAGTGTAGCGATAAAGGCTATTTACACTAATTGCAAATAGCAATAGATGCTATTTATACTAAGCGTAAATAGCAATTAAATACTAAGTGAAAACAGCATATTTTCTTAGTGATAGATGCTATTTAAACTAAGTGCAAATAGCTATTCTATTAACACTATGTTAAAAATCTGCTATTTATACTACTTAATGCAAATAGTGGCAATTATCTGCACCTCAGTAATATAGTCCTACATTATAAAAGAGTATGCAATAATAACAAATTAAATTTAAATGATAATTTTGAGGGGAGGCACTGCAGACTGTTTTTTCATGCACCTGTCAAATGTGAGTTTTGGGCTTTTTGGTTTTTCATAAAGTGTTTTTTCAGACTAGTGAAAAGAAAACATCCAAACATCTTTTATAGCACTTTATCTGTTTGTGTCAATAGATCTCAATTACAGTACTTATTTTTAAAGGCAGTTTTTTCTTCTACAGTGAGCCATAAATCTCCACTTCACTAACACTTACACACACCAGACTTTACATTTTTATTTCTGTCTATATCCTGAAGGTTTTTACAGAGGAATTTGTTCATATATAATTTGCTTGATTATGTACAACATTTTATTCCCCCAAAAATTGTAAAAAATATATTGTTTTCTGTCTAATATTTTCTGAATTGTGGAGTGACAACATAAGATACCCAAAATCCTCTTTGTAAAAACATTTGAGTCTAATATGTCAAAAAAAAAAAGAATTTTTAAACTGACTTCATCCAATGTTTAGATTTTTGAACTAGAAATGTATGCAAATCATTGCATATTTCATTAAATAATGCCTTGTTTGCATATTTAAACCTAACATTTTAGAAAACTTGTAATACAAAAAGTAATTATCAATGTAATCAATCAACTGGGTAAGTAAGGCGATAACTATTAGTTAATTTTTTTACCGTATTCACCTGCAGTGTCTCGCCTTTAAATTATTAAATGGATGCCACCTTACTGGGACAATAAAGCCTTCCCTACACCTACCCCAACCCTACCTGATACTTTATTTTCAACTTTTTGATTGTGTCCTTAAGTTTTATTGAAAATTAATGCCTTCCTGATGTGATAAGAGTTTTAAAAAGGGAGAAAAAAAGTTTGGCAAAAGACAGAATAGAACTCGGATCGAACGCACTGAAAAGACTATTTTATGCTCTTTACCATCTATGCCACTAGAGCTGATGTTTGGTAATCGTCTTTTGCAGTGTTGACTACCACAATCACACACTGGCGGGAGGACTTTGTGTAAACAGCTCCGCCAACAAGGCGGGCTATTTGCACTTAGTGTAAATAGACACTCCTTAAAAGATATTAGGCATACAACTAGTCATACAACCTCTGATGTGCGGGGTAGAAGATGTCACAATTTCCTGTCACAATCCTGGCCCTCAGTCACAATGCACTTTTAATTTTTAGCAAAATATTGATAATTGGAACATGCATGTTTATGGAGGCTGCTAACTATTTTACATATTGACAATTTGGTGGCTAATTCATACGAACTCATTTGTACCATTTCATACGATGTGCTTTTGCCTCATTGAGGGTTAGGATTGTTCTTTCATGCTTGCTTTTTTTTCTAAAAATCTTAAGTTTTCATAACAATCACATTGTACGAATCCATAGCAAATCACCACCTTGTAAAATACCCAGATTTCACAGGCTCTAATTGTTAAGTGAAACTGGTAAAAATAAAACTTTTTTGCTGTTAATTACGAACTTGCACCCACTCAAACCTGACGTTGTATAACGATAACTTAAATCTTTTGGACTATTCATCAACATTTATTTATAGAGCACATTTAAACGCAACCAAGGTTGACCAAAGTGCTTCACAAAGAATGAAGCTCTCCCATTCCTCCCGTTGAATTGAGTTCACTTATTGTAGCACCCCAAAATAATTCTATTGGCTGAAAGAAATTATAATAGATAGAAATTGATTTGAAATGCTGTTTCAGTAAGATTTTTTTAAAAAATGAATACTTTTATTCAGCAAGGGCACATTGAATTGATCAAAATTTGCATCAAAAGACATAATGTTACAAAAGATTTCCATTTTTTTTAAAAATGCAGTTCTCTTAAACTGTCTATTCATTAAATTATCCAAAAAAAAATCATTATAGTTTCCACAAAAATATTAAAGGGATAGTTTACTCAAAAATAAAAAATTCTTTCATTAATCACTCCACCTTCATGTCGTTCCAAACCTGTAAGACCTTCGTTCATCTTTGGAACACAAATTAAGTTATTTTTGATGAAACCTGACAGCTTTCCGACCCTCCATAGACAACAGGTAGTAACAATGTTATTACTACCTCTCTGGGCCTTCAACTTGTCAGTTGTGTTGCTGTCTATGCAAGGTCAGAAGGCTCTTGGATTTCATCAAAAATTCCTTTATTTGTGTTCCACACATGAACGAAGTTCTTACGGGTTTGAAACAACATGAGAGCAAGTAATTAATGACAGAATTTTCATTTTTGGGTCAACTATCCCTTTAAACAGCACAACTGTTTTCAACTGTAATAACAAGAAATTATAGTTATTTACAAGAAAATAACAGATATCTTACTTTACAAATTATAGACCTTCTAGACCAAAACCTGAGCTGAAACCTGTCAAACGTGAGACTGGACCACAAAACCAGTCGTAAGTAGCATGGTAGCAATAGCCAACAATACACTGTATGAGTCAAAATTATTTTTCTTTTATGCCAAAAATCATTAGGATATTAAGCAAAGATCATGTTCCATGAAGATATTTTGTAAATTTCCTACTGTAAATATATCAAACTTAATTTTTGATCAGTAATTTGCATTGCTAAGAACTTCATTTAGACAACTTCAAAGGTGATTTTCTCAGTATTCTGATTTTTGCACCCTCAGATTCCAGATTTTCAAATAGTTTTATCTTGGCCAAATATTGTCCTATCCTAACAAACCATACATCAATAGAAAGTTTATTTATTCAGCTGAGCAAATGTCCAGGGTAACAAATTTTGTCTCTCTAGTCCCCTGCACTCAGTATACTGTATATTCAAATACAAGATAGATTGCATAATCAACACAAGCCTACAATTACGTTCCCTTTCTCTGCATAAGCACACATCAGACATGCAGTATGATGATGCACTCAAGATTCATTATATGTGACTACATGTACGAGTGATTATACATGGCTTCTGCTGTGAGTTTGATGGAGACCCGTTTCATTGGGGAGAAACACAGTGTAAATCGAGTGTGCAGAGCAATTTAAAAAGTGCCTTCTCGTGCAGGCTGACACTGCAGTGAGAGGATAAAATATAAAGCGGACCCTGGAGCGCTTGGCAACGCTGCGATAGAAGTGTCAAACACGCTTATGAGAGAGTTTTTACTGCCTCTCTAGCCCCCGCAGTCAATGCAGACAGACACTGAAGGATCCACCAGCTTGTGTTCCTATTGTGCCTCAGTGGGACTCGGCTGTCAATTCATCAGAGATATAAATATACGTTCACAAAAGTGCAACAAGAAGTGGCCTCAGCACACTCCTCTGTAGGCTCATCAGATGAAGGCGTAGCTGGTTGGAAATACATTAGGTGGCTGAGTGCACAACATACGTCTTCCTAATATCACTTCATTACCGTTGCATCAAATTCTTCAACTCCACAGTAATCGAAACTAACTTTTATATTCTTCGCTAACTGAGTGTCCTCCAGCTGTTTCAAATGATGGAGAAACAGCAACACCCGCACATATGAACTGTGATTCATATTCAATGCAAAATGGTTGCAGTTCTTCATTAATTAGTTAAAGGGGTCATCGGATGCCCATTTTCCACAAGTTGATATGATTCTTTAGGGTCTTAATGAAAAGTCTACAATATACTTTGGTTAAAAATTCTCAATGGTAGTGTAAAACAATACCCTTTTTACCTTACCAAAATTAGCTCTGCAAAAATCATCCCATTCTGGTCGAGGCTGCTTTAAATGCAAATGAGCTCTGCTCGCCCCACCCCTCTTTTCTCTCTGTGGAGTGACGAGCCTATTTACTTTAGCCACATTTAGCCGCTAAACTTGCTAAATAGCACACTATTAGGAAAGGCGATCGCAAAGATTCACTAAAAAAAAACAAAAAAAAAACAAAAAAACAAAAGGATCATGAATGATTCGCGCGAACATAGATGGATATATGTAGATCGGGAGGCACATTCCCTTCACAAACAAACATAATCCACTGCATCTTCAGCAGCTCAGATGTCTGGAGTAATTGACGACCACTTTGTTCATTATTACATCCAGCAACACAACACCTCAATCGCTCAATTCTTGTCTAACTTACATCCCTGCTCCGGCATCAAAACATGGAGGTTGGACAGTTACAACTAATCTGAGGTAAGACGCTCGTGTCAATCAACTATCATGGGAGCGGCCTCTGTCTCTGTGACGCCACAACGACAGGCATCTGAGAATGGCTCGATTTGCAAAAGGGCATATTATTTTTACAGATTAATTAAAGACCACTGCATGGATTTTTATCATTATAGGGTAGATTTGTACATACACTGCCAACACACATTAATGTTCAAAC
>JAHKKF010528206.1:0-15110 GCA_019740295.1 Labeo calbasu | reverse complement strand
ACTCGTGTATCTTCTCTTTCTTTACACATTTCTATCATCCTCAGATGATCCTCTACAGACCCTTAGTGGCGCATTTCCACATTGCATTTAAAATTAACTAACAATGCTCTCCACACAGCTCTTACGTTCACATTTTATTGACTTTAATTATAAATAAAGATGAGGGTTGTGTCAGCACAATAACATTACAGTAACACCAGTGACTCCACAAAGCTCCTCATCACCAGATACCGTCACACAGACAGTTCTCAATACAGATCTCAACACCGGTCCAGCTACAGGTACTTCAACTGTTTCATACTTTTAGATTTTTGTTACTGTTTACGGATCAGTCTGATCTCGATGAGTCTACTTAAAAGCTGATTACACAGCCTAATATTTAGTTATTACATATTCATGTATGCTTGAGCTCAATAACCCACAAGCTTCTTTGAAAGAGACCCTAAATGCACAATTCGGATACAGTGCTCTTTTTCTTTTCAGACTGTATCCGCTGCTGTGATGCTTTTGAAGCTGTGATTCGATTGGTCGTCGCTGCAGTGGTGGACGGGACATATCCGATCTACAAGAAGTGAACAACGTGGAAGAGAGTAGACATAACATTTATATGTTATAAATAAATATAAATATAAAAGAATCCAAGCAGTGGTTCGAAAGACTAAAGAAACAAAACATAAATATTGGACAACTTTTGGTGACGCAATAGGAAGAAGCACAACAATTATAAAAATATCACATTTATACCATGATGGACCATATGTCAGAAAAAGCATTAGAGGTCATTTTACATTTATATAACAATTTTGCAGGAAGGGAAACTACTAGGAAGTTGGAAAAAAGCAGTTATAGTACACATTAGAAAAATAGTACAAAATAATGGAACATATGATCACAGAAGGATAAACATTATTTGGAAAAAAAAAAAAAAAAATCTTAGATCAAAATATCAAAGTGGATTTAGAAAAGGGAGGGGAACAACAGATCTGATATTATGCCTAGAATCAGAGGTGAGGAAGGCACAAGTGAATAAGGAGGAAGTGACAGCAGTATATTTTGATGTGGAAAAAAGTTTATGATTTACTATGGAAAAAGGGATTATTATTTAAAATGAAAAGATTAGAAATATCAGGAAAAATGTTAAGATGGTGAAGGAATTTTTGAATGGATGCTCGATAGACATGATAGTCTGAAAAATGTTTTCAGCAAGTATTTTGGTGGATAATGTAATGCCACAAAGGTTGCATCATAAGTCCTTTGTTTTCAGTAATGCAGATGATGGGGCACTGTGGAAAAGAGGTAGAAATGTTAAATATGTTGTGAAACAGCTGCAGGAAACAATCAAAAAAGTAGAGCAGTGGTCCTTGGAATGGGGATTTAAATTTTCTGTTAAAAAAAAAAAAATTCTTTACAAGGAAGAAAATTGAAGCAGATCTCTATCAATCTCTATGTTTATGGTAAAGAATTGGAAAGGATACAGTCATTCAAAAGAGTGTGAGTTGTTGGGGAAAAGGCAAGAGAATGGGTATAATAGATAGGAATTACTCAACTGTAGTTCTGCCAGCTATATTGGTTATTACCACAGCCAGAGATAGATTTTAATCTTCTTGAATTGATGAGAGATGAACATGAGGGAAATTATAAGAATTTTAATTCATACATCAGAAAGAATTATTACAGCTATTTACAGATTTATACAGATGGTTTAAAGCAAATAATGGGAGATTTTTGTTTAAAAATAATCCATTAGTTGGGAAAAAAGGATCTGGGGGACAAAATAGAAAAGAAAAGGTTATAACAAGAAGAAATGGTCACACAGGTCTAAACAGCTCTCTATATATGACTGTAAAGCTGAATTGTCACAGTTGGTGATATAAAACACAATGACAAAGAAATACTGGAAATAGAATAAACTAGTAACTAGTAAACTAATAAACTAGCAGACACATACCAACTAATCAACGAGAACAGACAGAGACAAAGGGAGAACTAAGGGTTTCAGTACACAAAGCAAACAAAGGAACTGATGAGTTAATTAACAAGACACAGGTGGATGTAATGAAGTATAACGATAACTCAGGAAAACTAGGTCACAAGGAGCAGAGCAAGACCAATGAAAACAGAACAGATATTTTACAATAATAATGGAAAGTGAATATTGTGGAGAAGTAGAAACAGTGGACTGTGTTTTATTGCATTGCCAGAAATATGATTCAGAGAGAAATTTTAAAGAAATCACTAAGAAAGAATGGAAAGGAAAATATCAGTAATATTCTTTAAAAAAATGCAGATGATAAGTGTTGGAATCTCCTTATCTCCTTCAAGAGTATGTAGGGTCAACAAGAATAAAAGATAGAATTTGAGGAATATAATTTTATTATAGGAATATAATTTTAGTGGTATTCAGATTTATTAGCCATATTACAGAAGTGAAACCTTAAAAAAGATCAATCAGCTTTAAAATGAGTCAGAAAGGGAAACCTTTCGTTAGACGTAGTTTTCTCTTGTAAAGTTCTGTTTGATTATTACAGAAGTTCATAAAAATGAGCCTTTAAATTGAGTCGTAACTTAAAAAAAATTAAAAAACGCATATTTTAAAAATATATTAAAAATAAAAGATGCATAGATTTATTATTTTTCTAACATCACGATTTTTATTCCATTCAAGTAATCATGCAAGTGTTTGTTTTTATTTATTTATTTATTATTATGTTTTTTTTTCATGCATTGAGTCAAATTAAGGTTGATCTAAATGTGCTGTAAGTCAAAAAGAAACCTGCTGTGGTCAGAGTTACTGTAACAGAGGAAGCGAGACGAGAGACGAGTGGATCCATATGCAAACTTTTATTGTTGGGACGAGACATAGACATGGTCAGGCAGGCAGGGTCAAACAACGGCAAACAGGTGTATGGACGGCGAGACAAGAGTAATCCGTGAGAGGCCAGAGTCAATCCAGCGGCAAACGTAATTCGTATGGGCGAGGCAGTAGAGTGGTCAGACAGGCGAGAGTTCCGAGAGGCAAAAACAAGAAAACTAGACACAGAATAACACGGGATAACGCTTTGTATGAAAGATAAACAATTCAATACTGGGCAATGTGTAACAGGAAGACCGGGGCTTAAAAACTGTCTCTGATTGGGCGCAGGTGATAGGAGCAGTGGCTGATGGGGAATGTAGTCCGGGGTGTGCTCTAACAGTCAGTGTGTGAAAACAAGGTGAGAGCGACATCTGGTGGTGAGCGGTCCGCAGCTCACCGACCAGATCCGTAACAGTTACTGTAGATCTGGAAAGAAATGTGGTTTTCTCGTATTTGTAGACAAACATTTTGTGCTCATGAGCATGTCTATTATTGAATGTATTGTGTACAGGTATAATGTTGAAGGGCTTGTTTTACATTCCCTGCTTATATAAAACTCATAAACCTAAAATTGTAGATATAGAATCAACTGTATAGAATATAGAATTTTTTTTTTGTGTAAAGTATGTTTCGGCCTAAAGGTGCATTTTTTTTTTTTTTTTTTGCATCTGAAATACTGCAAAACACACACACATTTTTTGCAGATTTACAGGTTTTGAGTTTAGTAAATTTAAACCTTGGTATGTATTTTTTAAAATCATTTCACCTGATAAAAATCTGTTTACTGAAACAACTTCTTAAGATTCAATGTAATTTTTTGGTAGGTTTTATTATAAAGTTTTACAGTACAAACAGTGTTTAAATCATTAGCATTTTATCCATAATTTACAAAAGCAATCAGGCCTTTAATACGAAAGTATATGCATGTGGGTCTTTCCTCAAGCTTTTCTACACTTCTACTGCCATCTGGTGCTCAAAAAGATGAAGTGCATCTACAAAGCCATTTTTTGGCAGGGGAATATGCAGCAGAATCACAATTTTAAAAAGGTCTATTTTGCACTTTTCTTGAACTGTAATTCAGTTTCAAAAACATGCGCCATTCACCTGACCATAAAACCATTGTTATTATTATTATGTACTTTTCTTACATTATCATGTTCAGCTAGTTGAACAACATCTGATGTTCTGTCACATATCATCCCTAGTTGTTTGTTATTATGACTAACATGACTACATTTTTTAAAAATTATTTTTTACAGTGATTTTTATTCAACTGTATAAGGTTTGATTGTGTACATACAGTATAAAGCAACACACACTTCACACGATTTTGCCTTTATATTATTTATTAAGATTGTATCACTCACATTCAAACGTGTATATATAGGTACATTGTTTATGCATTGCATGTTAAAATAGTTAGGAAGAAAAAGCTGTAACAGTGTTTGTCCAATAGGGGACAGAAAAGATCGGTTAGTAAGATCAGTGGCATATCAATATTTGTATGAATATTCATCATCAAGCAGACGCTTTTGTCAGATTTAATAAAACACACACACACACACATAAGGCTTATTTCAAGTGCTTCAGCTTGAATACAAATGTAGATCATGTGATCTCAGCTTTGGAACTAGACTAATCAATGCTGACCATCAACATTAATCTGGCACTGGTGTTCATTATATATGATAAAAAAGCAAATACAATGGTTATAGAAACACTGCTGTGTTGTCTACAATCATACAAAATCAAAACTGAGAGTCAAACTAATACTATGCTAAACAAAGTAACTAGTATAAAGTGTAACATTATTAAAACAACATGACATTTTTTGATAACGTTTCTTGGTTCATCAAAAACCAGGGAAGCTTTTTACATGCAAGTTTAACAGCTCAACATGCTGATTCATTTCTCACTTTCACTGGACGGATTGTAGAGGCTCATAAAAGCAGAAACATGTTTGTGTTGTTGTAGCTGGAGCTGAAATGATGATATCAGAGCGATTGACACTGGTGGGCGGGTCTTAGGTTTTTAAAGTGAACTCGTCCCCTCCTGCTCATTCACTACATAAACACCCTCTCTATTCAACAATGGCTTTAATTCATTTGATTCATTCACTCGCTTTCCTGGGGAATCAGAAAGAAAATACAGAGAAAATGACAAATTAAAAACGGGGAAGATGTAACTGTTGAGGATTTTGTATTTATGAGAGGCAAACTAAAAAAAAAGCAATGTCAAGCATTTACACTGTACAAAGTCATTTAACACACTGTCAGCAGCACATTTGGCTCATTTGATAGGTTCAATCTAGTTTAAGCACTTTTCTTACAAATGAAAATGACATTTATTATGTTTGTAAACTCAGTGATGCTTCTACAAAAATATGCAAAGTAAAATTTAAAGTTCAATTGGATGTTTTAGACTTGTACTGTACATCTCGGATCTTTGTAGCATTAAAGCATTTCTCTCAGGACAATTGCTCTTTAATTCGCTTATTGTCATTTGTTTGAAATCTGAATGAATAAACTGCATGAAGCCAAATTAGATCAGATCATGATATTGTTGTAAAGTTAAAGACATTCTGCAAAAACAACAGATTCTCACCAGTCTCTTTATTAACATTTACGTACGGGTTGTCATCATCTAGAAGCAGAGAAATACAAAGACATCCATTAGCTCAAGTGTGTTCATGTTAACAGAGTTCAAAAGGACCATCATTCAGATGCTGTTTTATCAGTTCGAAACAGACAGTTTGCTGTGTTACCGAGGAGAACAATATAATATACATATGAGTGCTAATATAAATAAAAGCTTAATGAAGTAATGTAAGGCAGCAACTTTAATCACTCTGAATCATTAATAAATACATTTTTAAAGAATGAAATGATCTACAGAACAAACTCTGAATGGAGTCTGAACATTAAGTAGTTTGAGCTGAATTACCTGCAGGGAAAAAAAAAAAAAAACTTAATCTATGCGGAAGAACAGTGATCATTAATACACTGACTGTAGCCACTCACCTCTGATAATAACAAAATATAAATATAAACATAATATAAAGATGCAACATTACATACACTGATACACTTTTATTGTAGAACTATATAAGCACTTAACTTAAATAACTATTGAATAATTAACATACCTAGGAAACTGGCTGTCTAAAATTGAAGTTGCTACATTATAAAATGTGTATATGGAATTCACCATATAATAATGGATCATTCATTTCTTTACAATTTAAAGGTACATGTTGTTTCACTGGTCAATCGTGGAAGTCTGATGGTTGATAGCTTCTAGCAACAATTAAACCATGAAATAAGGGAATTCAGCATCAAGAGCACATAGAGATTTGTGAGTGCATACTGAACACATACTCCCTTATCTATGAAGAATCTGATGATCCTCAAATGCAAACTGTGTGTTTTGCCTCAGAGCAACCATACATTTGTGTTGTGTTGTGTTTTGTTTTATTTTTATATATTCTTCATTTATTCTTCATTCATTTATAATCATTAATCATTATATTATTCCATTTAATCATATAATAATTTATGATAATCATTATATTCATTTATATATTCATTTTATTGATTCATTAATTGATTAGTCATTTATATTGTATTATAGTTTTATATATATATATTTTCCATTGTTGTTTAGTCTTATGACTGTGTGGCTTCAAGGGCTCTTTGTCTTCATGAATAAGAGATACAAGGGAATGTTTATGAAAACTCAAGGTTTATGGGATGTTGTTGTGAACCAGTTTGGTATAACAATACTTGTTGAATTTGAATACTTTGTCTCCTGCTTCTGCTCTTCACTTTTATTGGCTTTTTCTTCAGTCAACTTCTTGGCTGGTAGAAGACTGTTAATAGTGTTTTGGGTATTTTGGGTACCAGACAAGACCTCCTGTTAACAGGGTTTGGGTATTGGACCTCTCTGCTGACAAGTTGTTCTGATACTGGACAAACTGATATTTTCTGATGGGATCTGGCGTCCGGGGCTGGATCTTATTTGTCATGGAGACAGCGATCCAACACATGGAAGAACTAAAGAGGTCTGAACACTAACACAAAGCCTGACAATACATTGTTTTTTTTTAGTATTTCTATATTTACTTGCACTGTTGAGTATTTCAGTGAATTTTAAAGCCATTTTAAACCTAACAGCTAATATTATTTTCACTCCCAAGAGTAGAGACTGTTCTGAAGATGAAATGCTGTATTAAAGTCATAAATAAACACAGCGGCTCTGACCCGCATCATTATCTTATAGTGTCAGAGATAATCTGGTTATGTGTACATGAAATGCACCTTCAACTCTGCTATATTCAACCAGCACATCTGTGATTATCATTACACTAAAAGACAGGAGAAACTCACCTCTGAGAACAACATTGAAAAACTCGCATCTGGTTTTATTTCCACAAGTGATCTTCAGTTCATAGAGTCCAGCTTGTTCAGCTCCGATGCCTATGATGACCAGTGATTCATTTCCTGGTTCCAGAATCAGACTGCCGCTGAATCTTTCAAAGATGTTAGATGCTCCGTATCTATTAAAGGGGCTGTCAAATATTTCAATCTTTCCATGCCCTCCTTTGGCCGTAGCTATCGTTTTTTTTTCTTCGTCTCCAAACAACCACTTTATTTCATCATTTTTCTGTATTTTAGCTTCAGGATTTAGAGTGACATTTTCTCCCTTGTACACTGACACAGTCTTCACTCCTACAGTCACAGCAGCACATAGAAAAAAAAACAGAAATAGAAAATGATTCTAGTTAGCAAAGATTCACTGGACATGAAGAGACAAAGAGAATGTGTTTGTGTACCAGCACAAATAAATAGTATTAGTACTACTACTACTACTACTACTACAGAAAAAAATTGTCATTCTAAGATTATAACTGTATTTTTCTTAAATATCACATACTCCCTATCTACAGGCCCTGTTCTCCTATCATACATAGCTGTGATGTTTTACAAAACAACAAGCTTTAAAACACTTTTTTTCTTACTGCTGAAACTAAGATCATTTACTGTAATATCCATTTCTCTTCGGTACATCACCAGTGTAAGCTTCATGGTGAAAACTTCTACATCACTCTGGTCAACGTAGTCCAAAGTTACAATAAAATTCGTCTTGATTTCATCTTGTGGTTATTTTGGGAAAAACAGTAGGTGGGCATTTTACCCCACTCTACCCTAATTGTGTTTGATCTACTAGATCAATCCTGAAGGTGCGTGCCTCTTAGAAACATTCTTTTTCTTTGTAGCTAGAAGCTGCCACCATGTTTTTTTTTTAAAAAAAAAAAAAAAACAATTTCAGAAACTAATACTGAATTAATGTAAGTAAATTGTTCTTAAGTTAATTAAATGAAGTAATAAATAAATAAATAAAATATAAACACACACACTGCAAAATCTTCACTGTATACATTACATATAAATGATTCTCATTAAAGTTACTTAAGTGATTCAGTCAAGGGCAGGGAGTCATTTTCTCTCGCTCTTTTGTTACTTGGTTACATTAATGCCACAATCTGTGGCAGCAGGTTTACACTGCTCTTGAATCGAACATGGGAAACATCCGTATTTCTCCCAACTGTTAAGGTTCACTTAAGAAATCACCAAATGCATTTACATGAATACTGTCCATGACAGGCATTTTGACATAACTTTTCAAGTAAGTGTGTAGCAATAACATGCGAAAGAGAACTTAATTCAACATTGCACGCTGCCTGTTTCACCCCTTATTTACACTGCACATATCTGTGGCACATTATTGTTTCAAACTGGTTTTGTTCCGACCTCTACGTGGTGCCAAGAGAAGCATTTCAGAAGCAAAGCGATATGATTTGCGAGATAAATTTTTGGTTGGATAAATGTTAATGTTTTGTCCTGTTTAATTATGTTGATCCCACTCCTACAACTCCTGCAATTAAACTCCACTCCTTGTTGATGTGAAATATGAATAGGAGTCTGCACAGGATGATTATTTTGAAATCAACATGATTTTGTGACTTGTATTTTGTATTTGCTTTGCGACTTGGCATCCGTCAAAAACAAGGCACTGACAAACTGACAAACTGAGCAATCGGGGAAGGTGGGCCTTAGCCAGGGAGGTGACCAAGAACCTGATGGTCACTCTGACAGAGCTCCAGCATTTCTCTGTGGAGAGAGAAGAACCTTCCAGAAGAACAACCATCTCTGCAGCACTTCACCAATCAGGTCTGTATGGTAGAATGGCCAGACAGAAGCCATGCCTTAGTAAAAAGCACATGACAGCCAGCCTAGAGTTTACCAAAAGGCACCTGAAGGACTCACAGACCACGAGAAACAAAGATTGAACACTTTGGCCTGAATAGCGTCATGTTTGGCAGAAACCAGGCACCGCTCATCACCTGGCCAATACCATCCCTACAGTGAAGCATACTGGTGGCAACATCATGGTGTGGGGATGTTTTTCAGTGGCAGGAACTGGGAGACTAGACAAAATCAAGGGAAAGATGAATGCAGTAATTTCAGAGACATCCTTGATAAAAACCTGCTCCAGAGTGCTTTGGACCTCACACTGGGATGATTGTTCATCTTCCAACAGGACAACGATCCTAAGCACACAGTAAAGATGACAAAGGAGTGGCTACGGGACAACTCTGTGAATGTCCTTGAGTGGCCTTGCCAGAGCCCCGATTTGAACCCAATTGAACATCTCTGGAAAGATCTGAAAATGACTGTGCACCAACGCTCCCCATCCAACCTGATGGAGCTTGATAGGTACTACAACGAAGAATGAACTACCCAAAAATAGGTGAGCCGAGGTTGTAGCATCATGCTCAAAAGACTTGAGGCTGTAATTGGTGCTAAAAGATGCTTCAACAAAAATTAAAGATTAAATGCATTGACTGTAGTACTGTACTGTGATAAAAGAGAATCACACCACTGAAAAAGCATTTTCAGTAATGTTTGAATTTGAAATTAAAATAATGGATAAGTGTTGTGTTTGTTGTAAATAGCCATGGATCAGGAGTGGACTGCAAATGTGTCCTGTATGAAAGAAAAATGATGCTCCCATACACAATGCACATGAACTACATACACACTGCTAACAGTTTGGGTGAACAGGTGCTTTATGTGAGTCCGCTTTGGGTGTGTGCGGACATAAACCCATCGGCTTTCAAGTAGGCCTACTGGCAAAACTTTAAAACACATGCAAATACTGAATGTCACTTTTTTGACAATGCATCGAGGCAGTGATATTTCTGTCAGCTGTCCCTGGTTGGACTCGGTTGGACCCGAAAATATCTTTTGAGTCCCAAAGGCTTGAGTCTGTGTCCGAGTCATTATTTTAATATACAGATATGTGCCAAAAAATTTGAATATCGAGGGAAAGTCCATTTATTTCAATAATTTGTTTCAAAAAGTGAAACTTGTGTTATATTAGTTCACTACACACCAAGTGAAATATTTCAAGCCTTTATTTGTTTCAATTTTAATGATTATGGATTAAAGTTTAAAAAAAATAAATAAAATAAATCCAGTATTTCACAAAATTAAAAGATCATGACAAAGTTCAACATTGTAGGCTCCCTGTGTCCCAATCTAGTCAGCTAATTAACGCAAAACACCTGAAAAGGTTTTCTCAGCCTTTAAATTGTCTCAGCAGGCTTCAGAATCATGGGGAAGACTGCTGACTTGACTGTTGTGCAGAAGACCATCATTGACACCCTCCATAAGGAGGAAAAAATCTCAAAAGGCAGTCGCAAAAGAAGCTGGATGCTCACAGAGTGCAGTATCGAAGTATATTAACAGAGTGTTAAGAGGAAGGGAAAAATGTGGCTGGAAAGGTGCACAAGTGACAGGGATGACCGCAGCAATAGCGGGCCCAAGCCATCAGTGCAAAAGCCACCCCAGTGGCATCAGGAAAATAAAAACACTTGGGTTACAAGTCCGACTCTCTAACCATTAGGCAACAACTGTAGTAATATGATTTAATGGGTTATCCCTTTTGATCAATAGGTGGTGCTGTTATCAAATCGTGGTGGTATGGTCAGTGTAAGTAGACAATTGCTTATACAAAGTTTGATGTCAATATATCAAAGCTTTGCAGAGATACAGCCTCAGACATAGTTTGGCATCACGCCTCAAATTTGTTGCATCGCTATAACATTTTGTCAGCAAAATCTGAAGATGATCTGATTCGATTTTGGTGAAAATTGAACCAACAGTTGAGGAGGATTTTGAAAAAGTAGGTTTTTAACATAAATCAGATTGGCAGACAGGAAGTTCAGCCCACAGTGGCATAATTGGTATCTACACTGACCAAAATTATAAACGCAACACTTTTGTTTTTGCCCTCATTTTTCATGAGCTGAACTCAAAAAACTAAGACTTCATCTATGTACACAAAAGGCCTATTTCTCTTAAATATTGTTCACAATATTGTTTGTCTAAATCTGTGTTAGTGAACACTTCTCCTTTGCCAAGATAATCCATCCACCCATATCAAGATGCTGATTAGTCAGCATGATTATTGCACAGGTGTGCCCTAGGCTGGCCACAATAAAAGGCCACTCTATAATGTGCAGTTTTACTGTATGGGGGGGTCCAAAAACCAGTCACCACCATTTGCCTCACGCGGTGCAACACATCTCCTTCGTATAGAGTTGATCAGGTTGTTGATTATGGCCTGTGGAATGCTGGTCCACTTCTTTTCAATAGCTGTGCGAAGTTGCTGGAAATTGGCAGGAACTGGAACACGGTATCGTATACGCCGATCCAGAGCATCCCACACATGCTCAATGGGTGACATGTCCGGTGAGTATGCTGGCCATGCAAGAACTGGGATGTTTTCAGCTTCCAGGAATTGTGTACAGATCCTTGCAACATGGGGCCGTGCATTATCATGCTGAAACATGAGGTGATGGTCGTGGATGAATGGCACAACAATGGGCCTCAGGATCTTGTCACGGTATCTCTGTGCATTCAAAGTGCCATCAATACAATGCACCTGTGTTCGTTGTCCATAACATACGCCTGCCCATACCATAACCCCACCGCCACCATGGGCCACTCGATCCACAACGTTGACATCAGCAAACCACTCACCCACACGACGCTGTACACGCTGTCTGCTATCTGCCCTGTACAGTGAAAACCGGGATTTATCCGTGAAGAGAACACCTCTCCAAAGTTCCAGACACCATTGAATGTGACCATTTGCGGTTGTGAGGCCGGTTGGATTTACTGCCAAATTCTCTGAAACGCCTTTGGAGACGACTTATGGTAAAGAAATGAACATTCAATTCACGGGCAACAGCTCTGGTGGACATCCTGCAGTCGGCATGCCAACTGCACACTCCCTATGTATGTTGTCGGCATGACCCAAGGAATATTTTGATCATATCTCAATATTATATATTAAGAATATTTTGTTTCATTACAACAGGCTAATGCAATTAAAAGTTTATTAGCATTTTTGGAAATTCCATAATGAATGGTTAATGAATGGTTTTGTACTCTTGACCAATAGTGCTGTTACCAAATTGATGTGGCGTGGTCAGTGTGAGGTGGCAATGGCACATAAAGAATTTGGCATCAATACGTCAAAGCTTTGCTGGAAGGATGCCAAGCTGCATCTGAGGCTGTATCTCTGCAAATTCATTGATGCGCTAAACGAAAACCGTTTCCTACTGTATATTGACACGAAATCCGTAACTTTTTGTCAGCATGGTCTGAAGGTGATCCAAGTCAAATTTGGTGAAAATCGGAGTAATAGTCTAGGAGGAGTTCGAAAAAGTAGGTTTTTTTTAACATAAATCAAAATGGCGGACAGGAAGTTCATCCAATTATGGCAAAACTGGTATCGATGTTCTGTGCATGATCCAAGAAATATATCAAGACCAGGGCCCGTATTCAAGAAACATCTTAAGGCTAAAAGTAGGTCATAACTTGTCGATTTAGGAGAAAATTTAAAAAATAATGGGTGTGCGAGTCCTAAATTTAGGACTCCTAAATGTTTACTCTAAGAGTATTCCACAAAGTGTTTTAGCACTAAAACTAGCTCCTAAATGTGAAATGTAGGAGTAGTGAAAAGGACTCCTAAGTCACTGAGACCAAATCCCAACTTTCCCAAAATGGCTGTTGCTAGCAATCTGCCTTTGACCTTAAATGTTTTAGAAACACTCTGCATTTATCTGCACACATATGTTTTCCCACGCAACTTTTTTGGTTTTGGAGGTTATACCAACTCCAAATTTTCCTTTGAATATATCTTTGTTGTCATTAACATGTTGGGCAAGAAGTAACAGCTGTTTTTGCGTCCAGTTTGGTTTACTTCTACATTTGCATGTCTTACTATCAGCCATGATTATTCTATTCTGTTAATTAAAAGGCTGTTTATATGCATATCAGCTAATTGTTTATGAAAAGTTTATGTAAAAGGCTGACAATCAGCTGAACATATAATTGTTTAATTAATTGACACTTAGCCTGCATTTTAAAATCTTTATTTGAATGTGGCAACATTTTTTTAAAATGTATTTGAATATGGCAACATTATACCACGCTCAGTGCACAGTTAGTAGGCATGCTGACGTCATCCATAGCAACAAGGTCAACCCCGTCCTTACTCTTAGCTTAAGACTATCAGGGCCCGTATTCACAAACATTTTATCTTACCACTAAGAGTTCTCCTAAACAGCAGTAGTTTTCAGCTAAGAGGTCTCTCTTAAAACCTATTCGCATAGCCGCTGAGACAAACTTTTACCAAGGAATAAAGAGAAGTCTTCAGCTAAGAGTAAGGGAGGGGTTGACCTTGATGCTACGGATGATGTTAGCATGATTTCTAACTATGCACACAGTGACTGGCTGATAGGGGAGGGGTCTCTGTCAGAGATTTAGGCATATTCATAGAAATATTGTGTGATATTATTTTGCCATATATGAAAAAAATGTTGCCACATTCAAATAAAGATTTTAAAATACAGGCTAAGTGTAACTAATTAAACAACTATATGTTTAGTCTAAACGTCAGCCTCTTACAAGTACGCTTTGTGTAAACAATTATTAAATATGCATAAACAGTCTTTTAATTAACAAAGTAGAATAATCATGGTTGATCAATATGGCAAAAATTTAAATCCCAATTGTAAACATGGACCCGTTTGGCTGTTGCACTCGCGTTTCTTGCAGTGTCTCATGCATGAAATGGCATTACAAAATGCAGCATTTAAGTTAAAAGATGTTCACTCCCATCTCCTTTTGTTTTTCCTATTCCACTGCCCACATCCCACCTTTGTCAACACAATGATGCACTGAATTTAGAGAGTTTTGTGATTTTTGGCCAAACCATTGAGAAGTTGAGAAGTGCTTTTCGTCAAATTCATTTGTGTTTTATTTGAAAACGGTTTGACTAATCAACCTGAATTCCAGCATGGTCTGATGATGAGTCAATTTTGGTGAAAATCAGAAAAAAAGTAGGTTTTACGAACTATTAATAATAGCAAAAAAAAAAACTAAACCCTATGATTTTTACATTTTGGTGTCCATTTGACACAGCATGAGCCAAGGAATCAGAGGAACTAATTTGGGTGAAAAATCTTAAAAAAACAAACAAAAAAAAAAACAAAACAAACCAAGCACTAGTAATATGATTTAATGGGTTATCGCTTTTGACCAACAGGTGGTGCTGCTATCAAATCAATGTGGTGTGTTCTGTGTGAGGTGACAATGACACATGAAGTTTGGTGTTATGTCAAAGCTTTTCAGGTATACAGCCACATACAGTCATTTTGGCAAAAATGCCTCAAATTTGAAGTGGTGCTGTACAAAACTGGTTTCATCTATCAAAATCAGTAACGTTTTGTCAATACAGTCTGAAGATGATGTGAGTAAATTTTAGTGAAAATCGGACAAACTGTCTAGGAGGAGTTCAAAAAAGCAAATCAAAATGGCGGACAGGAAGTTCGGTCGACTACGGAATAATTGGTATCGTTGTTCTCGACATTAACTTGTTAAAAAATGTTTTTTTTTATATAAACACGAAAACTTTTTCCAGCATGGTCTGAAGTCAAATTTGGTAAAAACAGGACCAACAGTCCAGGAGGAGTTTGAAAGAGTAAGTTTTCAACATCATTCAAAATGGCGGACAGGAAGTTGGGGCAATTTTGGCATAATTGGTGTTTTCGGCATCACCCAGGGAATATATTGAGATCACTTTCATTACAATAGGCCAATTTAATCAAATGTTATATATA
>JAHKKF010528205.1:10338-30735 GCA_019740295.1 Labeo calbasu | reverse complement strand
TGGTTTGTAATGGTGACTTACAGCCATCATGCTGTGTATTATTGCCTGCTTGTACCGTAGTGAGCCATTTGCAACATCATATGATGTTTTTTGCTAAAATATAGCTGAAAGTGCAGATAAGTTGTCTTAATATGGTGTTTGTTGTGGAATAATGCATGCTTGTGTAATTGTATATGTGAGATTGAATGTTCCATCCATTAGAGCAGCATGTGTGCCAGCCATTATGTGCAAGCCATTAATTCTGTCGTGCAGGTATCTGCTATATACAGCAGTGCAGTATGGGTACCTTGTGTATCTTTTCATTGATTTCATCCTTGATATTGATTACCAACACAATATACAGTACAATTATTTGTGTTTATTTTATGTTATGCTGTATAATGTCCTGCCTATAATGCCCAAGCCTATGTATTGAGTTCCATTCAAATGTTATAATAAATGGGGCTGGTAAAATTTTATTATTTTATTTTATTTTATTTTATTTTATTTTATTTTATTTTATTTTATTTTATTTTATTTTATTTTATTTTATTTTATTTTATTTTATTTTATTTTATTTTATTTTATTTTATTTTAACAAAAAATCAGTTTCAAATAAATGTTTTTTTAAAAAATCTGCTGGAGTAACAGCTGCTGAAAATGCAGTTTTGCAATCACAGGATTAAATTAGATTGAATCATAGTCAGTCACATTCAAAATAAAAGTGTTACTGTTTACTAATATACAAACAAACAACAAGTATACAAACAACGTTTTTGATGCAATTAATCATGATTATTCGATTTGACAGCCCAATTTATATACATATAGAAATTATTTAAAACTGTAATAATATATTTCAGCATTATATATTCTGATTACTTCCGTATTAGTGTTTTTAATGTATTTTTGCTCAAATAAATGTATTGTGGTGAGCATAAGATGTACAAAAGACCCTTTAAAAACATTCAACTTTTTGTAATTTATATAATCTAACTTTTCATAAATCATTTTAAACACAGTTATACTGCTATAATATTTGTAGCCACACAAAAATAAAACACATTTTAGGACATGTACATGAAATAACATTTTATGTTCATCCTGTGTTTTTTTTAATTTAAATCATTAACCCCTTCAGTGATTTTAGGCTGATTTTGTGTCATCTACATCTCATTTGTTGCATCTGTATCATAGGCTTCCTTTCTGAGTTGTCTTGGTTACAAAACGCAATATAAAGAAGAGGGCTGGTGTTGTAGTATTACCTGTTTTTTGTTCCCCAAACTCTCACTTTTATTCAGGAGAGCCTCTTCTTATGTGAGAGCTTTTATCAGGGCTAAATATGCAGGAGTGCTGTTTAATGTGTGGTGTCATGGCAGCATTTTAGGAACAGCATGTTCTAAAAGGATAAATGTCTTTAATAGATGGCTGTTTTGGTTGTCATCGGACGTTCACTTATTTATTGTGTTTACATTTGCAGGGGTCAAGGTTTGGTTTACTTTGGCTTTGTTACCCCCTGATTGCCATTCAAAATTCATTTTGAAGTACAGTTTTTGTAAGCATTTGCTGTTAGGAGGTAGGCTTACTTGGTTTTCACCCAAACAGAATAAGAAATTGTTTAAACAATAGAGAGAAACATGAAATGCAATAACTAGCTTATCGCAGGTCTGCATTGAAGCATTTTCGTGACTAAATGTACCTGGAGGAATGAGTTTAATGGGCATTATTGCTGTTATCTCTTGTATTGTGTACTCAGTGGGGAAGGCCTATAGGAGATCGTGGCAGCCTGTCTGTTCTTTTGTACGCGGATGCGTCTGAGCTATAGTGCTTCCTTTTACTGTGCTTCACCGCTTGATCATCCACACTGCCCTGCTGGAGGTAGATAACAGTGAAAACAGCATGGCTGTAAAATTGGAGCGTTTTTGCGGGCGAATTTTGAGAATAGAATCGAGACTACAAAAATAAAACAAAACAACTAATACTTTTCCTGCTTATTTTTGAAGTGCACACTAAAGATCAGCAGGTGACTCCAGTTCACATGCTTCCCTCAGACGGTTCAGGTTTAAATTCTTCTTTTCATCTGGTCTTTGTGTCGACATCATCAGTGTAAAACCGGCTCTTTAAATAGAGTGTTTGTGTCTCTTTCTAAGGATGAGTACATGAATCATAGTTATTCTTGAAACTGTGTGCTGTTTCTCTGGATAGCGCTCCTTCATATGAGGATGAATGAGAGGTTTCTTCTGTCGCCGCATAGTGATTCACCCACTTCAGATGGCAGGAGTGCGTAGTAAACTGTGATCGCCTTTGAAATGCATCTCTCTGACTGGAGGTTTTTTATTATGGGAAGAAGCTGAGATTTCTCAGTCAAACTGATGTAAATGTATCATATATTAATGTATTTCGAGGTTTGCAGCTTCTGAGAAAGACTTGATTTCCATGTTTAAACTATCAGTCAAGTTTAGGGTTGGTAATATTTTATGTTTTTAGAAAAAATCTCCTATGCTTACCGAGTCTGCATTTATTGATCAAAAATACAGTAAAAAACGAGATCTCGTGCAACATATTCAGAATTTAGAAAGTAAATTCTGATTAGAAAGTAGTGTCACAGGATCCTTCAGAAATCATTCTTATATCCTAATCTCTTATTATCAATGTTGAAAACAATTGAAGAAAAAAAAATGTTAAAATTAAAAATATTTTTTATTTTTGTAATTGTGTTAAAGTCTTTACTGTCACTTTTGATCAATTTAATGCGTCCTCTTGTAATAAAATAATTAATTTAAAAAATATTACTGTATGTTTTTGTAATATTATGTCTGGTGTTTATAATAGTTGTTTATAATATTACAGTACATCTGAGAGGAGACAGTAAATGATAGGTAGAAAAAGCAGAAATTTTCTGAATTAATCAATTTAACTGTTTATTTTTTAAAACAGACCAGAGATAGTCCACTAGTTGTATCCCACAGATATATTTATATATTATAATGTTTGCTGCAATATAATATGATGCAATCCCCCCCAAGCTTTGCAAAAAATGTGATGGTAGTCGCTTATAGATTTCAGTTGTCGTTTTAATCCATCATATTCCCATCATACCATCATTCCACGTGCACACACAGTTATAAGGAGTGTGTGCTACTGTGTACTGTGTGCTGACTGTGGCTAGTGGCACTTATTGTATCTTTCACAGCTGTAGCTGCACATTTCACGCATGCTGCTTTAGAACACGTCAGCCATTACTGCCAATTCAAGATTGTTTTAGTGACAGATGGATGCGAAATGTTGCGTGAATGTGTCAGGTCTGTAAAACTGACATTGTGTGTGTCTCTCTCTCTCTGCAGGGCTCTGTTTGACTATGAGAGAGCGAAGGATAGTGGTCTGCCCAGTCAGGGGCTCAGTTTCCGATATGGAGACATCCTCCATGTCATCAATGCATCGGATGATGAGTGGTGGCAGGCCAGGAGAGTGACGCCCGAAGGGGACAGTGAGGAGATGGGCGTCATCCCCAGCAAGAGGAGGTGAGTTTCATGCTAAATCATCTACACTACTAAAGACTAAATCCGTGAATGCAGGTTTATTACCACTTTTTAAAGTGTTTTGTGCTCCCATTAGTAACTTTTAAAAGATTAGGTCACTTGCAGAATGAAAATTTCCTGATCATTTACTCACCACCATGTCATCCAAGATGTCCATGTCTTTCTTTCTTCAGTCCAAAAGAAATTAAGGTTTTTGTGGAAAACATTGCAGGATTTTTGTCCATGTAGTAGACTTAAATGGGAGGCAGTGGGTTGAAGGTCCAAATTGTGGTTTCAGTGCAGCTTTAAATGGCTCTACACAGCCGAGGAATAAGGGTTTTATCTAGCTAAACAATCAGTCATTTTCTAAAAAAAAAATCTTGTCTTGCACTAGCTCTGCGATGCATGTACATGTTCTCCTCCAACTTCCAAATTGTCCAACATTGTTGTTTTACCTTTTTTTGTAAAGGGGGTTTGACTTTGTTTGCATGTTTGCTTTGTTCAGTACTTCCGCCTATGCCATGCATGACCTTTCTAATGTTACTACTTAATGCATGAAGTCAAACTAGTGCAAGATGTGCATCTGTAGTTAAAAAGTATAATTTTTTTTTTTTTAAATGACCAATCGTTTTGCTAGTTATGGCTCTTATTTTTCAGCTAGGATTGTATAGAGCCCTTTGAAGCCTGTTCAAACTGTTGATCCCCATAGAAGTCCACTATATGGAGAAAAATCCTGCAGTGTTTTCTCAAAAACCTTAATTTCTTTTCAGCTGTAGAAAGAAGGACATGAACATCTTGGTTGACGTGGTTGAGCAGATTGTCAGGATATTTTATTCTACAAACCATCAATGTGACCAATGCAGATTTATTACCACCTTTTAAGCATTTTGTGCTCCCATTAGTAACCACAATAACCACAAACTGCATCCAGTCTTACCTTTTTAATAAGAGCTTTTACATTTAAAAATACAATCAAATGAATTGATATGCCAAGTTATCAAATTAATCCCAATAAATTGCATATATCAATATTTAGTTAGTACAACCTTCTAAATTATGTTTATTAATTATTTAAAAGTGTAACATGAGTACATGAGTGCCCCTGTTTTTAAGGTAGAGTGTCAAGTTAGTATTTTTACAGAACTGTTTTTTTTAATACAATGAATTGTACTAAATTAACATGTGACAGCCCTAGTTCTAATTGTTACCCTACTGCCCTATATAAGTTGGCTCTTTAAAGGGAACATATAATGGAACATTTCCTTCCTCTTCTGATATGAAAGAGTTGAATACACCAAGTGAATAATAAGCAGCAAAAATGGGTCATTCATTAATATTAACCTATCACATTCTTTTCTGCTAATTTCTCTGTATTTACCTAAAGAAGTCTTAAATGTATAACAGCAAATGCTTTTTGATTTAAAAGATCAGGAACAAAATGGTCATGTAAGCTTCACCAAGGCTGCATTTGTTTAATCATTCAATATTGTGAATTATTACAATTTAAAACAGCAGTTTTTTTATTTATTTATTTAATTTAAATATATTTTAAGATGTAATTTATTCCTGTGATGGCAAAGCTGAATTTTCAGCATCATTACTACAGTCTTTAGTGTCTCATGATCCTTCAGAAATCATTCTAATATTATTGTATAATATTGATGCTTAAGATATGTTGAAAACTAAAAATTAAAACTGTGTTGCTTTTAACATGTTTGTACAAATGTACATTTGTGACCCTGGACCACAAAACCAGTCTTAAAGGAGAACTCCACTTCCAAAACAACAATTCACAAATAATTTACTCACCCCCTTGTCATCCAAGATGTTCATGTCTTTCCGTCTTCAGTTGTGAAGAAATTATGGTTTTTGATGAAAACATTTCAGGATTTTTCTCCGTATAATGGATTTTATTGGTGCCCTGATTTTGAACTTCCAAAATGTAGTTTAAATGCAGCTTCAAAGGGCTCTAAACGATCTCAGCAGAGGAAGAAGGGTCTTTTCTAGCGACGCGTTCGGTCATTTTTTTCAGAAAATAAAAATTTGTATACTTTTTAAGCACAAAAGCTCGTGTAGCACAGGCTCTGGGATGCATGTTCACGACAGTACGTACTATTGAATCATGTCGAAAGGTCACGCCGAACGTAGGCAGAACTACAGACCCAGTGTTTACAAAGCAGCCGGAGTACACAGACGATGAACTTAGTCGTGATTCGTAGTAGTGATGTGAAGTTCGGATCATTTTACTGACTTGGACCTTTGAGTCTCATTCAGCAAAATGAACAAATCTTTTTTCGAGTCATTTCGTTCATTTTAACAAAATATAATGAAAATGTTACGTGTTACTTCCCTAACACATCTACTAATAGGATGTTGCGCATACGCGACTGAACGAATCAGTCCCCGAGACGACTCATTCTTCCCGAGTCACATTAAAGATTTGTTCAAAATGAACGAATCGTTCAAGAACGACCCATTACTAATTCATAGCATCGTGGATGCGCATCCCAGAGCCTGTGCTACACAAGCTTTTGTGCTTAAAAATGTTACAAATTTTTATTTTCCGAAGAAAAAATGGCCCATCGTTTCGCTAGATATTCGCTGGGATCGTTTAGAGCCCTTTGAAGCTGCATTTAAACTACATTTTGGAAGTTCAAAATCGGGGTACCAATGAAGTCCATTATATGGAGAAAAATCCTGAAATGCTTTCCTCAAAAACCATAATTTCTTTATGACTGAAGACAGAAAGACATGAACATCTTGGATGACAAAGGGTGGTAAATTATTTGTAAACTGTTGTTCTGGAAGTGGAGTTCTTCTTTAAGTACCAAGTAGTAGGTATATTTGTAGCAGTAGCCAACAATATATTCTGTGGGTCAAAATTATCAAGTTTCCTTTGCCAAAAATCATTTATTAAGTAAAGATCATCTTCCATGAAGATATTTTGTAAATTTACAGTAAATATACAGTAAATATATCAAAATGTAATTTTTGATTAGTAATATTGCTATAAACTTAATTTGGACAACTTTAAAGGTGAGTTTCTCAATTTTTTAATTAATTTATTTATTTATTTGCACCAATCATCAATTTATTCAACTATGATGTATGGCCACAGATGATCACAAAACCCTTATGACTGGTTTTGTAGTCCAGGGTCACGTTTGTGTAGAACTTCTCACTGACTTTGTCTCTATTACTGTGGCAGAGTGGAGAGAAAGGAAAGAGCTCGTCTGAAGACGGTTAAATTCAACGCAAAACCCGGTAGCCTCGATTCTAAAGGGGTGAGTGTTCTATTTGTTCAGTGATTGTCTTTAAAATGGTTCCATCAGTGCCAACATCTGAAATTCTGTTCGCCCCAGGTTTCAGGTATAAACAGGAAGTACCTAATGATTTAATGACAGTTTAGAGACGGTTCACCAGCAGCCCCTGTCATGTCTCTTCACTCATCTAGTGTAACGTTGGTCTCCTCCCTTTCCTCAGTCTATCCAGTTTAGTTTCTGTCGTGCCGTGTCATCTTGAATTTATTTTCCCATTTCAAGTTGTGCTGGTGGGTCATTGAGTCAGTCAGTCAGAATGAAAGTGTGTGTGTGAGACTCTGTCCTTCTGCCGCAGTGTGACAGCTCACTCTGAGCTCTCAGCATCAGTACTGCAGCGCAGCTAAAAGAGCCAGCCTTAATATTATGTTTGTACATAAATGTGTCTCCTAATGCGTTTTTTATGAGATCAGTATGATACGGTCATCGGTAGTAAATATTTCTTGTGTTTGAGAGGTGAACTGAATAAAACCAAAGGATGCAGGGTCTATTTTTAGTTCGGCACACAACCGCAGCGCCGTTCAGATTTTTTTGCCTTATGATTCCCACTAGTATCCATAGCAACATTGCAGCCAGGCCTGCAAATTTCCGTTTCTTTCTTGTGTCTTGTTTCTTATTCTTTTTTTCTCCCCCTCTGTCTTTTGAAGATGGGAGAGGGGTGGGGGTGTTGGCACTGATGAATTACTTGAGGATTTTGTTGTGTGGTTTTGTCTTGTGTTAAGATGCACCAACTTGTATATGTATCATTTCAGGTTTATGGCTCATAGGGTTTCAGTGTTGATTGAAAATGCATTGATTATAGGATTGTTTATGTGCATTATAGAGAGGATTAGCATAGTTATAAATAATACCTTTAATCACTATCAGGGGTACATTTGATTTCATTCGTACACTGTGCTGAAATATTAAAATAGCACAAAAAAACAAAACAAAAAAACCCACCAAAAATACACACAAAAGCAGTCAAATTAAAATTATATATTTAATTTATATATTTCATTTATCTGTGATTTTTTTTTTTTTTTTTTTTTTTAAAGAGAAGGCTGGGTTGTGTTTTACCCCAAAATCATAAGAAAAAATATTTATGTTTATGTTTAAAAAAAATGAAGCCTGTTTTTAGAACCATTGTCATTCTTGATTAATTAAGCTTAATATTTCAGAATTTCATTATTGTAATGTATAATAATAATAATGATAATAATAATAATAATAATAATAATAATAATACAATAAAATAAAAATAATCTCATTCTCATTCATCATATCATGTCATGTCTGGATACAGTCATTATTTGGTAACACTTTACAATAAGGTTAATTAGTTAACATTAGTTAACTACATTAGTTAACATGAAGTAAGAATAAACAATACTTCTACAGCATTTATTAATCTTAGTTGATGTTAATTTCGGCATTTATTAATGCATTAAAAAAACACAAAGTTGTGTTTAACATTAGTTAATGCTCTGTGAACTAACATGAATAAACAATGAACGACTGTATTTTTATTAACATTAACATTAACAAAGATTAAACAACAGAGTAATAAATGTTAGGTAATATAAAACATTAACTAATGTTATCAAATGACACTATTGTAAACTGTTACCGATTATTTTTAATTAAAGCATTATTACTTTTAGTGTAAAAAAATGTGTTCAGATGTTCACATATTTTACAATAAAAAAAAAATTTACTTTTGTGTTATTGTTTTTTTTTCCTTGTGTGGTTTTGCATTACAGAAATGAGGGTTGGATGGAAAGTAATTTCAATAACATTTTATAATGCAAAAACTATTAATGGTCCCTAAAATAGGCTTGATGTAATATAATTCATGTTTATATAATATGAATCTGTTTTATTTTAATTTTGGGGTAAAAGATGATCTGGGCATACAGTTGAGGTCAAAAGTTCACACCTTGCAGAATCTGCAAAATGTAAATGTTATTTTACCAAAATAAAAGGGATCATACAAAATGCATGTTATTTTTTATTTAGTACTGACCTGTGTAAGATTTTCCACATAAAAGATGTTTACATATAGTCCACAAGAGAAAAAAAAATAGTTAATAAAAAAAGGACCCTATTCAAATGTTAACATACACTTGATTCTTAATACTGTGTTGTTACCTGAATGATCCACAGCTGTTTTTTGTTTGTTTGTTTTTGGTTTAGTGATAGTTGATCGTGAGTTTGTTGTTTGTCTTTTCTTTAGAAAATTCCTTCAGGTCCCACAAATTCTTTGGTTTTTCAGCATTTTTGTGTATCTTAACCCTTTCCAGCAATAACTGTATGATTTTAAGATCCATCTTTTCACAGTGAGGACAACTGAGGGACTCATACGCAACTACTACAGAAGGTTCAAACACTCACTGATGCTTCAGAAGGGAAACCGATGCATTAAGAGCCGGGGGGTGAAAACTTTTGAACAGAATGAAGATGTGTGCATTTTTCTTATTTTGCCTACATGTTATATATTTTTTTTCATTTAGTACTGCCCTTCAGAAGCTACAGAAGATAGTTAAATGTTTCCCAGATCACACCCTGACTCTTAATGCATTGTTTCCTTCTGGAGCATCAGTGAGCGTTTGAACCTTCTGTAATAGTTGCATATGAGTCCCTCAGTTGTCCTCACTGTAAAAAAAGTAGATCTCAGAATCATACAGTCATTGTTGGAAAGTGTTCGAATAAACAAAAATGCTGAAAAACCAAAAAAATTGGTGGGACTTGAAGAATTTTTCTGAAGAAAAGTAGTTTAACTGTTCAGGACAAACAATGGACTCATGAACAACTATCACTAACACAGCTGTGGATGATTCAGGTAACAACACAGTATTAAGAATCAAGTGTATGTAAACTTTTGAACAGGCTCATTTTTATACAATCAACTATTATTTTCTCTTGGAATATATGTAAACGTTTTTATGTAAAATATCTATTTCAAGTCAGTACTAAATAAAAAAACATGCATTTTGTATGATCCCTCTTATTTTGGTAAAATAATTAACATTTTGCAGATTCTGCAAGGTGTATGTAAACTTTTGACCTCAGCTGTATTCTAGTCAGGTTTCACCATCACAGGTCTAATTTATCAGGAAAATTACATTCAAATCAGGCAGCGTATTGACCTCAGTTTCACAGAATGAGCTAGAAAATCACATTTCACAGTCACATATATGTTACCTCATTTATATTTCTTTGCATTTCATAACCATTTTAAAAGCAAATCATCTTCAGAACATCATAATACTACAACCAAGCAGCACAAATTTTGCCTTTGGTCAGCATGCCACCTTGTCAGGACTGTCCTGCATGCTTGGTTTTTAATATGAGTTAGTATTTTTTTTTAAAGTCCCATTTGCCTTTGCATGGCACTAAACCAGCTTCAGTTGGTCTTTGTTTGTCATTGTTTACCTCCCTTGTTGGATGTTCATTCCTATTGATCATGTTTTAATTTGAATACATTTGAGCTGAAAACAGCTCAGGTGCTGTGACGTCATGGACAGCAGGGTTTGGATCAGCCTTCACAACAAACAAAGATCACCTATTCATGATCATCCAAGAGCTTTCGGTTCAAGCCAAAAAATAATGTAATTAGTCCGGTGAGTGAATTGCAAATTTCATTTAGGTGAATGATCCTGCCACTGAAAAACAATTGGATGTTTGGTTGTTTCCAAGCTGCTGTCCCTCACGTCCAGCTCCGGTTGTTGTGTTGTTTTGTCAGCATGATTGTGACAGCGTTTAGAGCCCCCTGTTTGCACCATGCTCTCTCTCCGCACAGTCATTCAGTGAAAAACGTAGAAAGAACTTCATCTTTTCACGCAAGTTCCCTTTCTACAAGAACAAGGACGCCGACGAGCAAGACGGCAGCGACTCGGAACGTAAGTAGCCGCAAACGCACGTGCACTCTCACACGTAGGTGCATAAAAACAGCACACGCTCACACAAACGCATCCTCGGGGTGGGTTGAAAGGTCTAGGTGTGTATAGGTAGCTCCAGGAAACCCATGTCCTCCTTCTTCTCGCCCCACCAACAACCTTACTGTCTCTCTTCCTCTGTCTCTCTGTCTCCCATCCTCTTTCATTCTCTCTCTCTCCACCCCCCTCGCCTCTCTGATCGGCTGTGTGGTGTAGGACATCTCTGGAATAGGGGAGGACGGGTACGGAGCAAAGACACTGAGTAAGTGTGTTAAGGAATGGACCCAATACCCCTCTCCCAAGCACATATGTAACATTTCAGTTCAGATTTTTCTTTTTTTATTTCTGTTGCGTCGTCCTAGCTGTCTCCAACAACCACAGACCTGTCTGCATGTCAGAATACTAATGTATGTTGGTCCACAGATTGTAATGTTTCAGGGATTCCTGCATTATCATCCTTAGGTTTATGTGGTAGCTAAAATATTGCATGAACATAACGTGTCAGAATAGTTGTCAGATGTTGTTTGTTTAGTTTGTATGTTAAGAATATTGTGCTATTTTCTATGTAAGCTTGTTTCTGCCACCGGATTAAAAAAATAATAACAGAAATGTGAGCTGTGATCTCGAAATTCAGAGAACAGAAGACAGAATTGCAAGATATAAACTCAGAATTCATAAAAATAGGTAGAATTGTCAGATGTACACTACCCACTACCAGTCAAAAAGTTCTGAACAGTAAGATTTCTAATGTTTCTTAAAGACGTCTCTTCTGCTAACCAAGCCTGCATTTATTTGATCCAAAATACAGGAAAAGCAGTAATATTGTGAAATATTTTTACTGTTTAAATTATCTGCTTTCTGTCTGAATATATTAAATGTAATTTATTCCTGTGATCAAAGCTAAATTTTCAGCATTATTACTCCAGTCTTCAGTGTCACATAATAATAGCAATAATAAATGTTTTTTGAGCAGCAAATCAGATTATTAGAATCATTTCTGAAGAATAATGTGACTGGAGTAATGATGCTAAACACTCAGCTTTGAAATCACAGGAATACATTACATTTTAAAGCATATTCAAAAAGAAAACCGTTATTTTAAATAATAAAATTATTTCAGAATGTTACTGTTTTTTAAAAAACAACAAATCTTACTGTTCAAAAACTTTTGACTGGTAGTGTATGCTCAGATTTCTGAGGAAAAAATTCAGAATTATGAGATATAAACTCAGAATTCAAAGAAAATAGGAAGAATTGTAAAATGTATGCTCAGAATTCTGAGGAAAAAAGTCAGAATTGAGAGATATAAACTTAGAATTTAGAGAAAATAGGCGGAATTGTGAGAAGCTTAGAATTCGTACGGAAAAGTCATTCAGAGAAAATAGGCAGAATTGTGAGATATAAACTCAGAATTCAAAGAAAATAGGAAGATTTGTAGGACGTCTGCTCAGAATTCTGAGGAAAAAAGTAAGAATTGCGAGATATTAACTTGGAATTCAGAGAAAATAGGCAGAATTGTGAGGTGTATGCTCAGAATTCTGAGGAAAAAAAAGTCAGAATTGCATGATATAAACTCAGAATTTAGAGAAAATAGGAATAATTGTGAGACAAACTTAAAATTCAGCGAAAATGGGCAGAACTGTGATATGTATGCTCAGAATACTGAGGAAAAAAGTCAGAATTGCGAAATAAAAAACAGAGAATTTCAGAAGTCAGTATTTGTTAGAAAATGGTAATTCTGAGTTTATATCTTGGAATATTTCAGAATTGCAGGAAAAAACGTCGGAATTGTGTCAGAAATACCTGTATTTTTTTTTCTTTCAATGGCGGAAACAGGCTTCCAGAATTTTCCGATGTTTTGTCTTGCATAGCTGGAAAAAAGTTATTTTGGCCTAAAAAAAAAGTCTGACCTTTTTTGTCACATTTAGGGATGGGTCTGTCAAAAAAAAAAAACATTAAAACAGTAATAAATACTTACGTCACAGACATATATAATCATTGCCGTTAGTAGTGTTCACCGTTTGAATACGTGTCATTAATTGTTTGAATACGTGTCATTAAGTAACTGCATGATTTTTACTCTGCCGTAGTCACCACTGATAAGCTACTCATAAATATAATGTAGAAATTTTTATTTTCTGTGAAGCTGCTTTGCAGCGATTTGTATTGTGAAAATCACTATACAAATAAACGTGAATTGAATTGACATGATTCAAAACAAATCATAACATACAGTTCTGCTTATAGATATCATTCTAGTCTTTTGTGTTTGTCTTTTATGATGTCTCTGCAGTGCAAATGTTGTCTTGTGTTTTTGACAGTGTTTTTATGTTCACATCAAGAGCATTTAGCCAATGCAATTATTAGAAATATGGTTTTAAGGGAATACACATCAGTCAAACTGAATATTTAGCATTTTTCTCAATGAATTGAAATGTATTAGATATACTACATAAAGAGGGGAAGATATAGTTGTTCTCAGAAAACAAGGCCAATATAGAAAAATTTAGTGGTTATCTCTCTTCCTCGGTACTGAGTCCCTAATTTAATCTCCTGTGTCTAATTTTATTTTATGCTTGAAACTCAAGTCTAATTTTGTCCAATACAACCAACCTCAGTGGTCAAAGTTTATAGCGAGCCCCTGATAATAATCTTCAACCCTTGAAAACTTAAAAGCACTGCTATAAGAAAACTTTACTGAGTAACCTGAGTAATGATTTTTAGGTCAGTTTGTTTGAGATACAGTACCATACTCCAGCTCCAAAACGTTAGCTGTCAGGTTTTGTAGTCATCTTGAGAGTGGCAGGTCTCCAGACCAAGTGTGAATTCAAAACTCTCTGGATGAGCTTGTCACTTTGGACAGATTAGGTTTTGCCATGTAATTGTCATATTGCGTGATGCTCTTCTAGACAGCCATCGTCAACATAATGAAAGATGACTTGTTTGTTTTCCCCTTGGCTGGTAAACAGGATTTGTGGCTTTTATTAAATTTATTTTGGAAATGGACTTACTTGATAATGCACTGATGAAAAATGATATGTGCTGTCAGAAAGAATCATTTCCAGTTTGTTTGCTATAACATGCAGAAAGAGTTGTGGCCATGGCAATTTTTAGCTAAAACATTTCAGTTACATTTCAGCAAACATTTCATTAATATGAATGTATATACACATACTGTTTGTGTTCTCTTTTTTTTCAGTGAATGAAGCAAGGATGCATACAATTAATTAAAGGTTAATGTGAAGATATGTCTAATATTACAAAGGTTGCATTTATTGCAAAGTTTTTATTCACCAGAGAGTGCTGGGAAGAAAATGTATTATAATTTCCATGAAAAACATTAAGCAGCACTGTTAATACAAAGTGTTTCTTGAGTAACAAATCAGAAAAACTGCAGAAAAATTATTTGACACCAAGATGTTCATGTCTTTCTTTCTTGAGTTAAAAAGTAATTAAGTATATATATATATTTTTTTTTTCTCCATGTTGTGGACTTCAGTGGAGCTCAGCAGGTTGAAGGTCCTGGGTCCTGGTACTTCCGCCTACGAAACTTGCGTGTGATTATGTACTGTGTGAGGTTGAGCTAGTGCAAGACCAGCATTTGTAGTTAAAAAGTATTTAAGATTACATTTTTTTAAGAAAATGACCAATTGTTTCATTAGATAAGACCCTTATTCCTCGGGATTGTGTAGAGCCCTTTGAAGCTGCATTGAAACTGCAATTTGGATCTTCAACCCATTGGCCACCATTGAAGTCCACTATATGGAGAAAAATCCTCAAATATTTTCCTCAAAAACCTTAAAGGGGTCACTGGATGCCCATTTTCCACAAGTTGATACGATTCTTTAGGAGACGATTCTTAATGAAAAGTCTATAACATGCTGTGGTTAATTTGGTTAATTTCTCAATGGTAGTGTAAATAACATCTTTTTTACCTTGCTAAAATCACCTGTTCTGGTTGAGGTTGCTTTAAATGTTAATGAGCTCTGCTCGCCCCACCCCTCTCTTCTCTTTGTGGAGTGACAAGCCTGTTTACTTTAGCTGCATTTAGCTGCGTTTGGCCCCTAAATTTGAAAAAGGGGATATTATTTTTACTAATTAATTAAAACCCACTGCATGGATTTTTATCATTATAGGGTAGATGTGTACATACACTGCCAACGCACATTAATGTTCAAACAACATGTAGAAGTGAACTTTGCATCCGATAACCCCTTTAATTTCTTTGCAACTGAAGAAAGACAGACATGAACATCTTGGATGATGTAGGGGTGAGTAAATTTTATTCTGGAAGTGAACTAATCCTTTAAGTTTTTATAGCTGGCTTCATATCAGGGTCAGAGGGCAAAGGTCATTGTCCAGTCTTACAATATGATGTATGATCTGTCTCCACCACAAAATCCAGGCATTGATCAAACTCACATAACCTTGTTTAAAGTCCTCACAGATGCTTTCCTCTCAGCTTGACTTCTGTTTAATGCACATTACACATTACTATATATATATATATATATATATATATATATATATATATATATATTTATTTTATTTTTTTTTTTAATTTGGGTCTGCTGCTAATACTAGAGCCCCATTTTTATCAGCTTAACATTAGCATGCTCAAGTATTAGAAGAAATAATCATTTGTAATTCTGTATTTTGTTAAAGGGGTCATCGGATGCAAACCTCACTTCTTCATGTTGTTTGAACATTAATGTGTGTTGGCAGTGTATGTACAAATCTACCCTATAATGATAAAAATCCATGCAGTGGTTTTTAATTAATCTGTAAAAATAATATCCCCTTTTTCAAATCGAGCTGTTCTCAGATGCCTGTCGGTGTGGTGTCACACCTGCAGAGGCCGCTCCTACGATAGTTGATTGACATAAGCTCTTACCTCAGACCAGCTGTAACAGTCCAGTAACTTTCCTTGGTTCGATGCCGGAGCAGGGATGTAAGTTAGACAAAAATATCTCCGATTGAGGTGTTGTGTTGCTGGATGTAATAATGAACATAGTGGTTGTCACTTACTCCCGACATCTGAGCCGCAGAAGATGCAGTGGATTACATGAATAGAATGCGCCTCCCGATCTACATATATCCGTCTATGTTCGCGCGAATCATTCGTGATCCAGCTTCACTTACAGCAGAAGTGTGTATACGTGTTTTTTTATGAATCTTTGCGATTGCCTTTCCTTATAACGTGGTAGTTAGGAAGTTTAGCAGCTAAACGTGGCTAAATGCGGCTAAAGTAAACAAGCTCGTCATTCCACAGAGAGAAGAGAGGGGCGGGGCGGGGCGAGCAGAGCTCATTTGCATTTAAAGGAACAACCCCTTAGAATGAGATGATTTTTGCAGAGCTCATTTTGACAAGGTAAAAAGGGTGTTGCTTTACAAAACCATTGAGAATTTTTAATCAAAGTATATTAGAGACATTTCATTAAGACCCTAAAGAATCATATCAACTTGTGGAAAATGGGCATCCGATGACCCCTTTAATACTTTAAAGGATAAGTTCACTTCAAGAATAAAAATTTCCTGATAATTTACTCACCCCACATGTGACCAAAATGTTTGTTTTTCTGTCTTCAGTCACAAAGAAATTAAGGTTTTTAAGGAAAACATTTAAGAATTTCTACGTTCTTCATTTTTCTCCATATAGTGGACTTCAATGGGGATCAGCAGGTTAAAGTTCCAAATTTCAGTTTCAATGCGACTTTGTAGGGCTCTACATGACACCAGCCGAGGAATAAGGGTCTTGTCTTGAAGTTGGAGGAATAATGAGATGGAGGTTTTTGCCCTACCCTACCTTGTTGAACTGAAGTACACAGACGAAGAATTAATCGCATGTGACCTTTCCAATGTGATCACGTAATGTGGGAAGTGTTTTTTTTTTTTTTTTTTTTTTTTAAGGAAAATGACTGATTGTTTTGCTAGATAGGACATTTATTAGATTACATGGGGGTGAGTAAATTATCAGGAATTTTTTATTCTGGAAGTGAACTTCTTCTTTAATATGTTGAATAAAATGTGTCAACACAGTCAATATTTTCTCACATCATCTGCTCAATTGGATCAGTAATGTAAACATGCAGTGTTGCCTTTAGAATTTGGCCAAACAAGAAATTTTAGAAGGCAGCAAAGTTGCGTTATCCAGCTTTTTTGTCGTGCGTCTGCATTTGATGCCTTAAAATTCTGCCTTTGTGGCAGCTCATTAGATTGCCGAACAGAGCTTTAGAGTGTGCTTTGTGTTTGCAAGGCTTTAAATGGACATAATCCATTCTGCTGATGGCAATAACTACACAAATAGAGGCCATCTAGCATTTCCACAGCATCTAAATTGTTCAGGGTAAGAGCAGAGCACTACACCAAAGCTGATTCATGTGTGATTCATTTTCTATAGTTTAATGTTACCACTGCCAATGAGAAAAATGAATCCTTGGCTCAGAATAACACTCGATCCTATCTGGGTTTGAATCGATGGATAATAACCATATTGTGTTCCTGCCGCAGCCTGTTTCTGTTCGTCCCAGGGCTAAAAATAAACTCCTCTGGCTCTCCAAGTCCCTGTGTGCGCAGACCACCTCACAACTAGCGTCACTTTGGACCTGCGTTTCCATAATTGGACTATTATATTCAATTAGTGTTGCCACTGTCTGAAACTTCAGTCTCATCCGTGATTAAATTGCCTTTCTGTTGTCCATCATCGTCCTAAAGCCTTTCTGATGATCCCTTTAATCTCCCAAACGAGCGCTAACTCGATTTTGCCACTGTTTTTCATTTTTCTCTTTTTTAATACAAATGTCCTTGTCAACAAGTACGTAATGACATTACATGCTCAGTAACTCATTTACACTTCCACTTGAGCTGTGCTATGAGATGAAAGAGACCTTGGTGAAGGGCGCACCAAATGTGGCCATCACGATCGCCAGCGTTCTGCAAAAAAAGCAAGCCGAGTCCCATCGTAACCACCCACCCCACTGAGTATGTTTCTCTGTTCTTTTTCCAGGGAGTCAAGAGGAACTGATCCTCTCGTATGAGCCCGTCATCAGACAAGAGAGTGAGTGCCTCTCCACCGTCTCTCGTGCTTGAACTGTATGACGTTTGCAATAAGTATAAATAGATTACATGATTGGTGTTTGAGTCAGAGATTTTCTGTCTGTTTTATCTGTTTGAACAGTTAATTATGCCAGACCGGTTATAATCTTGGGACCCATGAAGGATAGAATCAACGATGACCTCATCTCCGAGTTCCCAGACAAGTTTGGGTCATGTGTGCCACGTAAGTACCCTACAGAGGTCTTGTGGTTCCAGCCCAGGTGGTTAGATTATCAAATAAACTAGACTTTCAATAGCTCTTCCATTAATTATTCATTATTCATCTTTAATATGCACAGATTAACCTTCAGTAGAGGCTGATTCAGCCAGTGTCTTAAAAGAGCCCAACTGAGCAATAGTGTACTGTGGTATTCTCACTTGTGCCATTATGAATTTCAATTGGAGTGTTAGAAAAACCTCCAGCCAAGGTAGTTTGTAATTAGATCCAGTAGTCTTGGGGGTTTTAAGCCTTTGTGCTGATAGCGGTTCTGGTGGGGTTCATCAAAATGAGATGGTAAGGTGAGTGGCCTGACCATAAGAGTCTGTGGTGTTCCCTACTGTCCCGGAGTGCTTGTTGTGCAGTTCCTGAAACTCATTTCATTGTGCTGTGAATATTAAATCACTCGTTTCAAGGTCTGCTGATTAATAAACTTCAACTAGCTCACTAGTTAGTGATGTTTTCAGAAGTTACGAGTGGTCTAAAGAATAAATTAAAAGAGCAAACCTTGAAAGTAACCTTGTAATTCACAATTTGTAAGATTTCCTTTGTTTTCTATTTTTCCTAAGTTTTATGTTTATTGGGAAAGAGCTTTGTTGGCATGTGCTATACATATTAGCCAAAATATTGACACATTGACAATACTATAATGGTCATAAAGGTATCTCAGAATAAAAATCCCATATAATATAATATGACAGTCACAATTTAAAGGGATAGTTCACCCAAAAATTAAAATTCTGTCATTAATTGCTCACCGCCATGTTGTTCCAAACCTGTAAGACCTTTGTTCATCTTCGGAACACAAATTAAGATATTTTTGATTAAATCCAAGAGCTTTCTGACCCCCAATAGACAGAAAGGAGTCAAGGTCCAGAAAGGTACCAAGAACAAAATAGTCACGTCAGTGGATGAACTGTAATTTTATGAAGCTGCGAAAATGTTTCTGTGCTAAAAAAAACTAAAATCACTTTATTCAACAATTCTCCTCCGCGTCACCCTAGTGCCATTTCGGAGAGTACCACAAAGTTATTTTAGTTTTTTTATTTGTGCACAAAAAGTATTCTCATAGCTTCATAAAATTACAGTTCAACCACTGATGTCAAATTTGTGTTCCGAGGATGAACAAAGGTCTTATTAATGTGAAACATGAGGGTGAGTAATTAACAAAATTTATATTTTTTGGAAAACTATCCCTTTGAGGTCCAGTTCTCGTTATTAATAGACCATTTGCCTTAGTAAACTCCTAATTTGCTGCTTGTTAATGTTAGTAAGGTAGTTGTTAAATTTAGCTATCAGGTAGGATTAGGGATGTAGAATATGGTCATACAGAATATGTGCTTTAGAAGTACTAATAAACAGCCAGTATGTTAATAATAGGCATGCTAGTTAATACTAGTTAACTAGTTAATAGTGATAATTGGTCCCTATACTAAAGTGTGATCAAATCGATCTGAGAACTTGCTGATGGGTGCCACAGAGCTCTTTCATGTTTTACATCTTAAACATTTTATTTATTGTTTGTTTTTGAGTTTTTCAGACTTTTATTTAACCGTTTTTGTTTGTTCATAATTTTAAAAAAGCGGCTAACAGTTCTGATCAAGAAGGTAAGTGAGAATATTAGTTTGCAATGAGCAAGATATAAGTAGAAAATGTAATAGTCCTTCCCTATAATATACAGTTCATCTAGTCAGTGAGATTTATGGGTATTTCTACTTAGATCACTGCTGCTTCTCTAGGTCTTAGTATGTCACCATGAAAGGTAGACATAAAATAGTTTATTTGTAATTGTAAGTAGATTTGCCCTCTGTCCTCTGACAGTTTAAAGGGATAGTTAACCCAAAAATAAAAATTCTGTTGTTAATCTGTTGTCATTCCAAACCCGTAAGTCTTTTGTTCGGCTTCCGGACACAAATTAAGATATTTTTGATGAAAACCAAGAGCTTTCTGACCCTGCATAGGCAGCAACACAACTCGTTCAAAAGCACATTCAAAGCCCAGAAAGGTAGTAAGGACATTGTTAAAATAGTCCATGTGACATCAGTGGTTTGACCTTAATTTTATGATGCTACAAGAATACTTGTGCGTAAAGAATACAAAAACAAAAACTTTAACAGCAACTGTCAATGCAGGGTCAGAAAGCTCTCAGATTTGTGTTCTGAAGATGAACAAAGTTCTTAAAGATTTGGAATGACATGAGGTTGAATAATTAATGACAGAATTTTAATTTTTGGGTGAACTGTCCCTTTAATGTATTTCTTATGAAAGTGTTTGTAAATAATAACGATGATGATTTCTGTGTTGTAGAACCAAGTACCCAAATCTTATAAAACTAAAGCCTGGATTTTTTTTTT
>JAHKKF010528205.1:0-10288 GCA_019740295.1 Labeo calbasu | reverse complement strand
TCAACGCAGCTAAATGCGGCTAAAGTAAAAAGTAAATGCTGGTAACTCCACAGAGATAAGAAAGGGTGGGGCGAGCAGAGCTCATTGCATTTAAAGGAGCAATCCCCTCAGAATGTCCTTTATCACAGAGGACTGGAAAATGAAAACTCTTGCCTCTTGATTAACAACATACTGGTACTAACATAAGAACATGGCTGAAAGAGGTTGTTGCAAAATTCAACATTTCTGTAGACAACATTAAAGCAGTCTCTCATGACAATAGATCAAAACTATAGCCAGAATTGTCAGCTTTGTGTTTTGAACTGTAAAGACACAATAAACGCCAAACTGGAGTGGCAGTCTTCTAAGCTAAACGTGATCACAGCATCCAAAACGCAAATTAAAACCAGCTGAAACGTGTTGAAATCACTTGTACCCCACCTGACCGAAAACATAACTAAAACATAATAACAAACAACGTCAAAGCAATTTTGTACAGTATACTGTGCAGCAAGGTTTAGCATTTATGTGATGAATTGATACATGCCCAAGAGAAAATAACACAAACCAACTGTGCAGAAATAAATAAGTAAATGAATGAATGAATGAATAAATAAATAAATAAATATAAAAGCATGTCTCGTAAATATTTACGAGTACGTTTTTTATTTATTTTTATTTTGCTTTTATAATATTTTATTTATTTTTATTATCAAAACGCTGTCATTATTAAAAACACTGCATTCTACAATTATTAGAAACACTGTAATAGAAGTACTGTATTAATAACATTTGAATTTAAGTAATAAATCTGTGTGTGTGTGATTCATGTTTAATTGCACAACTAATAAGTCATTACCTGTTGTATTTGTTTATTTTTGTTTTTGAATAATCTGGCAAAAACAAAGATTTAGTTTCATTGACAAAGCTGATATGGTTTACAGCCTTTTAGAGAATCTTAAATACTACACTGCACAATCTTTCATTAGCAGTTATTTTCAGTGCACAGCTAGATAGCATGTCTTCAAAAAGAATAAAACTCTGAATACGTGTTTATTGTTTAAATGGTTTACTTCTGTTGTAAGCAAATTTTCCAGCACGTTTGACATTTGTGATTGAACAGGACTTTTATTTTGGCGTGGTGTGTGACGTCATAAGGCTGCGCTCCTGCATCTGTTGTGATTCTGCTGAAGAAAGGTTTGTGTTTAACTATCAACATTTTTGAGTCTAAAAAAATGCTTAATTAGCGTTCAGTGTGAGATGCTTCACCTGACGTGAATGCACGTTATTTGTGAGGGTTAAGCGCATCAGCAAAGAAGTGAAAGAAAAGCTGCGTCTCCTGATATCAAGCATCATTCATTATTAAATAAAAAAAATTCAGTCGGTGGCAAATGATGATGGAAAAATCACCTGATAGAAACATTAGAGCGTTTTCATCTGAATATAGATTACAGTTGCTCTTTCTGTGAAAAAGATATCATTATACATGAATATTTTTCGCTGTTCTTCTCTCTTGTGGCATGAGATGTGAACATATTTATGGTCGTTAAAATTAAAAATAAAAAAAGCCTTGCCTACTCCTGAAAACAAAATGGATATATTTGCATGACTTTCTAACATTTACAGATGAAGAACCGTTCTGCTCTGAAAACACAACATCTCAAATGCTTTAAACAACATAAATATATTTGCTGTTTGTTGTGGTGGATTGATTTGATCCATGATTGGCATTAAGGGCTTCTTAAGAATAAACATCACATCAAGTTATCTTGACTCACTGAACATGGATAAAATTAGTGAGATTGTGTGAACTTAAATTGACTTTTATGAAACTGCTTTGATTTGTTAGGTTATTTCAAGTCAGTTTTTGGACTTTAATGCCTGCTTTTCTTATCATAAAAAAACATCCCCCTGAAGCTTTAACTTAGCTTTGGCTACCTAAAACTAAGGAAAGTACAAGAGATCTTATAACAGTTGGTAAATCTGATAAAAGACAGACAAATTCATCCAAATAAAGAAAAATGTTCTATATATTTCAAAAATACAAATATATAATCTCCTCTGCCGTTAAAGCTGTGTAAATGCAACAAGAATAACAAACAACTTTTACAAACCGAATCAATAGTAATAAAACTAAAAGTGCGATCTAAAAAATGTAATCTATAGGTCATTCAGTACCTAAACAAATGCATAAAAACTGTGTTTTTGTTTTAATTTCTAGTGCTTTTTTGTATAATCAGCTAATCATTTAAGGCCATTAACTCTCACTCTGACTGATTCTTTTAGCAGTGCACTGACTACTGAACTAAAGAGCTGATATAAATTGAGCTTTTTTTCTGTTTATTCACACTATTATAAAGATGGTGTTTATTAAAGAGGAGAGTGAAGACGTGAAGATTGAAGAGGAGAGTGAAGATGTGAAGATTGAAAATGTGAAGTTTGAAGAAGTAAAACAAGAAAATACAAAGGAACAAACAGGTTGGTTATCATTCTCATTTCATCCTTGTGAAATGTCAGTCCCTACAGAAATGAATGACATTTATGAAGAATGTCATGTGAGTGTCCCAATTTACATGGTTTTGTTTGACATGTTGAGATCACATGACCAGGTAAATATTAAAGCTGCCTTTCAGTGCAGCTGAGAACATCCTACATCCACTCGGTGCTCTCGTTGCTCCTCCTCAGCTTTTGACACAGGTTGTCATGTGATACTCCTCTCATGGCTTTCAGGTACTAGAATTACTGACACTGCCCTTGAATGGTTTTCCTCCTATTTGACTTGGAAGCAACAATTTGTTATGTACCACAAACACAAATCATCTACCAAATCCATCAGTTCTGGTGTACCTCAAGGTTCTGTTCTGGGCCCTCTCCTTTTCACTATTTATATGTTACCAATTGGACAAATAATCAAACGTCATGGGTTTAACTTTATGCAGATGACATTCAGATTTATTTTAGGACACCTTCCACCTCAGTGTTTCCTCCGCCTGCTTTAACAAATTGCATCAAAGGTCTCAAACTTTGGCTGGAGGCAAATTACCTTAATTAAGCTCTGATAAATCCGAGGTTATTCTGATTGGCTCTAAAGCTGTTGTTAAAGCATTCTGGTCAACTGGTGGATCTGGATGGTAATCTGATTATGCCTTCCACAGCAGTTCGTAATCTTGTTTTTTTAATTAACTCTTTAATTTAACGATCACATTGGTAAAGTAGTAAAGGCGACTTTTTTCCACCTACGTAATATCTCTCGTATTCAATCCTCTCTCAGTAAGCAGGATGCTGAAACTGTTATTCATGCCTTTGTCACATCTCAACTAGATTACTGTAATTCACTTCTTTATGGCCTGTCATCTAAAAATATCAAAAGACTACAATATGTTTAAAATTCTGCTACTTGTTTGATTACTCACGAAAGTAAGAATGATCACATTACCCCAATCCTCTATCACCTTCACTGGCTTTGGGTTTCTTTGCGCATTAACTACAAGATAATCAATTCTCACCTATAAAGCTCTCCATAACCTTGGTCCCACAAGCATCCTCCCTTCTCTCCTTTAAAAATCCCTTAAAAACAATTTTTTTCACTGTGTATTATTCTTCAGTTCTCAGTCTGTAAATTGTACCCTGTCATGGATGTTTATGTTCTAAGTCTAAGTCGTTCTAAGTCAGATGACATCTCTCTGCTGTTAGTGCAGGCACACCAGCTAGGCTGTCCAGAGAGAGGAGGGCCAGCTGGAGGAGCATCTGAAGCTGTGAGATGCATGATGTCAAACATCTGACTGGGGTCAGACGCACATTTAGGTTGACTTTGTTGTTTAGACACACTAGGCTAGGGATTTGGGCCGCCTTCTGTGTTTTCTGTTTGGTTAGTTAGTGTAGGTGAGTTACGACATCTCGGAAAAAGTTTTTTCCTTCTCACAGTTTTCTTTAGTTTAGGATTAGGCCAAAATGAGTAAGTAAGACTTCTTTTGGTTTTGTTGTTCACTTTTTCTTTGGCACGATCCAGGTTACCAGATTTATTTTTTTTTCTTTTTTTTTACATAATAATTTCTTTATTTTCACATATATATTTATTTTGTGAGTGTAAATAAGTGTCACAGTGTTTAACAATAAAACAAGTTTGCTTGATTTTGTCTCCAGTTTTGGTTACTCTCATTCACACATGGAGTGTAAGGTTGGCAATGGTCCGAATTGATCCGATGTTTCCCTTCTCCGTCCCTAGACATTTAACAACCCATGAAGGGTCGTAACAACAACAGAAAAAACCCACACCTCATAAGTTGCTTGAATAAGGGGCTTTCCTTGCCATTAAGGCTTGGGTAATCCCTTATTTACACTGCACATGTCTGCGGAGCTGATCGCGGCTACTCTAGTCAGTGTTTGTGTTTATACCAGGTGTGCCCGGGCTCATTTTGTTTCTCTCTGTGCTGCTTCTGTGAAGATAGATCCCTACATCGCCTACAATTTAAATTGATGGCTAGTGCGGTGAATGCGTAAACCTACCAAAATCCATTGCCATGTCTTATCGCGAGAGGAAAAATGTAAATTTTAGTTGCATAACGTAGATTAATGGAAACACCGTCATTTTCCAACAGCTTTTGTAACTGACATATCTAAAACTTCACAAATTTTTTGTGCAAATATGTAATAGAAATGCACCAACTTACCACTTCCTCAGCTATACCATAGCAAGCAAAGAGGCCTTCAGATTGCAGGAGAGCGAACTTATTTTTAAGTAAAAAAAAAATGCAAACTTATCCTCTATGTGTAGGTCTTCTATGCAAGATCCCTTGAAGAGTCCATTTCCTCTCAACGTTAAGAATATTGGTTACATGATATTGGTGTGTTAATGGAGACTTTAGGTAATTTAAAAAATTTCAGTCTGATCGAAAATCTCCAAGGAATTTCTCAACAAAATTTCTGCTCACCAAATTGCTAACAGATCTGCTTTCTGTGAAGAGTAGAGCTGGGAGAGAGGACCTTGGCACTGACAAAACCTCTGCTCAAACCTATAATGGAAAAGTCTCAGGTCGTAAGGGGTCTCTTCAATCATTAATCTTGGTTTACTTGACCCAAATTTGACAATCTCGTTCCTGAGTTGGAATTATCAATAAGAGTTATCTGTTATCTGATTTATGATCATCCATTTTGTCCTTGGCCTCATTTGCCCTTTTTCCACCAGCAGGCACTGGGTGCTAGTTCAGAGCTAGAGCTAGTGCTACTGCCAGTTCTGATTTGGTTCGACTGATGAGCCTTCTAAGAACCGACTTGCTTTTCCACGGGCTAGAGAGTCACCACAGAGCCAGACTTGTTCGAGATGCGGCGGCGCCGCCGAACAGACCAACCAGTGCACGACACCAAAGCACCGTGAGAGTGATTGGAGAGCAGACGACTCTTTGAGCTTTTTAAATTGCTCCCGCTTTACTTCGTCGTCACACGCCGACCAGTCCGCGCAGCGCTGACACATCCCGAACAAGCCTAATATTAACAATGACTTTGCAAACCTACATTAGCATCCAAACGTGTTTGTGTTTAGCTGCTCTTTCAAACAAAGCCCGTTCAGTTTCTGTTCATCTTGTTGGTCACAGTAACCCTGCCACCAGCTGTTGTGCTGGAATTGATGCTGGAAAATAAATCAGCCGTCCTTTGGCAAAGCATTTGATAATTGCCAGGTTGAAAGTTTGAAAGCAAAGAGTTTCTAGGATTGCAGAAAATGCATGTTTGCGGTACATTTTAATGCCTTATCTTGGTTTTAATGTCTGTTTCTTTCTGCCATTAAACTGCTTTTGTATTTATTTATTTTTTTCACTTTAGATCTGATTGAGGAGAGTCAAGAGCTGAAGGATATGGAAGAGAAAGAGCAGAATGAGAAAGATCATGATTTCAAAACTGGAGAAAAATCCACACAGGCTAAAAAGTGCTTCTCACGAAAAAGAGTCCAGAAGACTGAATGTAAGGATTTTTTTACCTGCCATCAGTGTGGAAAGAGTTTTAGTCGAAAAGAAAGCCTTAAATTTCATATAAGAGTTCACACTGGAGAGAAGCCTTACACCTGTCAACAGTGTGGAAAGAGTTTTGCTCGAAAAAGAATCCTTGCAGTCCACATGAGAGTTCACACTGGAGAAAAACCTTATACTTGCTCTCAATGTGGACAGAGTTTTACACAGAAAAACAACCTTAATTCCCATATGAGAATTCACAGTGGAGAAAGCTTGTTCACCTGCCAACAGTGTGGAAAGAATTTTGCCCAAAAACAAAACCTTGAAGTCCACATGACGATACACGCTGGAGAGAGACCTTTTATTTGTAATCAGTGTGGAAAGGGTTTCAATCGAAAAGGAAACCTTGAGGTCCACATGAGGATTCACACTGGAGAGAAACCTTACAACTGCCAACAGTGTGGAAAGAGTTTCACTGTCAAAGAAACCCTTAAACTTCACATGAGAGTTCACACTGGAGAGAAACCTTACACCTGTCAACAGTGTGGAAAGACTTTCGTTCGAAATGGAAACCTTAAGGTCCACATGAGGATTCACACTGGAGAGAAGCCTTACACCTGCCAACAGTGTGGAATAAGTTTCACTCTCAAAGAAAACCTTAAAATTCACATGAGAGTTCACACTGGAGAGAAACCTTACACCTGCCAACAGTGTGGAAAGAGTTTCACTCAAAGAAGAATCTTTACAGTCCACATGAGAACTCACACTGGAGAAAAGCCTTATACTTGCTCTCAGTGTGGACAGGGTTTTGCACATAAAGGCAATCTTAATTCCCACATGAGAACTCACAGTGGAGAGAGCTTCACCTGCCAACAGTGTGGGAAAAATTTCTTTCAAAAACAAAACCTTGAAGTCCACATGAAGATTCACACTGGAGAGAGACATTTTATCTGTAATCAGTGTGGAAAGAGTTTCGTTCGAAAAGACGTCCTTGAAGTCCACATGAGAGTTCACTCTGGAGAGAAGCCTTACACTTGCACCCAATGTGGGAAGAGTTTTACCCATAAAAACACCTTTAATTACCACATGAGAAGTCACACAGGAGAGAAGCTGTTCACGTGCGATCAATGTGGAAAGAGCTTCACGACAGAACTAAGCCATAGATACCACATGAGCATTCACACCGGAGAGAAACCGTTCATATGTGGTCAGTGTGGAAAAAGTTTTACACGTAAAGTAAGCCTTAATTACCACACGAGGACTCATTCAGGAGAGAATTGTTTTAGATGTCAACAGTGTGGAAAGAGATTTAGTCATAAATGTAACCTCAAGGTTCACATGAGAGTTCACACTGGATAGACCAAATCTGATTCAGATCCAAATCTGAAATGCCACACAGTGTAACTGAAGCATAAATATTAAAAAAAAAAATGGACAAGCTGAAATGAAATAAAGAATATTACACTGTGTTTTCTGATTCATCTTAGTGAGAGAATGTACTGGTAATGTTTTTAAATCATGGCTTAAATATGAAGCTCATCTGATGATGTCTGGAAGCTGCTCTCAGATGTGATTGTCTGACCACTGATCCTATGTGTTCCTACCTTATTAAATAGTGGAGATGATTTCATTTACATAATGCACTCTCTTAGATTAGGAAGTTTTATTTAGATGGCATATGCAAACATAATAGAACTATCTGAAGTAAAGTAAAACCAGATGAAACAGGCAATAAAACAAAAGATTACAGTTATGTTAAAAAACAAGATTTTTAAACCAATCCCAATGTGAAAAGGGCATTCCAATTCTTGGCTCGTATAAGCAGCTGTGATAGTGTCCACAATCCCATGGGAAAGCCTCTGTTTTTAAACAGCTCGGCATTTCATACGGCCGCCGTAGCACGCGAAAAGCTGATCAGAGTTGAAGATGTACATCCTTAAAGCCCTAACAGGGTATACCAAAATCTGAGCGTCCGCATCACTTGAGGTTGATGACTCAGCAGACAGATCAGACAGCGAAACAGTCTGTATTCTGAAGGGAGTAGATAGGGATTTAAGCATGTAGCCTGGTCTCGGCCCGGATAATGACGCTGCAGTCCCCGGGTCCGAAACAAATACAGTCGTTGTCCACAGAAAACGCATGTAAATCCCCTATGCTCTTTGAAGAAGTGCAGGTTTGATAGACAGGTTCACAAATAACCTGCCTGATTTATCTCAACTGCTCTTTGTACCCATTAATACACAGAATCTAGACAAAATGACTAGCAACATGGGCACTATCTTCTCCAAAGGAAGGAGCCCAATCTTTGCGCTTCCACACGCAAGCGATAAAGACGCAAAAAACGGCAGTATGCGACAAATTTCCTCTGCAGCAATATTCAGGCTATATACCTGTGCGTTACGGAGGACTTTTAGGTACATGTGAGACTAGTCACCCTCGGCGGGCTGGATTCGAACCCGTGGTCTGCGTGACTGAGTCATCTCTGAAGTCCCATTTTGAATCAAATGATTCGCGATCCAATTGGAGCGCTTTGAAACATTGAATCATTACGTTGACACAATTTCCGTCATATTAAAAACGCTACCATCCCCACTTGCTTTTTTTCACAAATCGCGCCCTGGATATACAATTATTGATTTGATATTTATTATTTTGTGTATATTATTTTTAAAAGGTATAAGATATGTTTATGGTTAAAATTTAATAAAAATGTTTCAGTAGTTGATTGATATTTATTACTTTTTGTATAGTATTGTTAAAAAAGCATATTAAATGGTTATGGTTAAATAAAATGAATAACAATGTTTCTTCAAAAATGTTTTTTTTTGTGTGTGTGTGGGGGGGATATGATTTGATTGATATGATTCATCAGATTTAAATTATCTGATCAAAAGACACTTGTCATTCAAATGTAAAATGTTTAATTAAAATGAATACATATAATATATACAGGAAAGATATTTATTAGGGAGGATACAGTATTGAGGGGGATACAGGATAATATGAAAGAGCGGACACATGTAATATATACAAAATATCATCAGCTGATTTTGAAGTAAAGGAGGCTGAGGAGGATACCACCAAAGCTTCAGTTGGGACACCAGTTCTGGCTTGCCTGTTCGCAGGTTGACCTTAAATAGTGTTCCGGATCCACTCATGCTGGAAAGGTGGAAGCTCAGCTGGTGGCTGATGATGCCGAAGATCTGGTGTTTTTGCTGTTTCCGCTGATGGAGACAGACTGGCACAGGCCTCTGAGTGAACAGTAACAAAAACAATATAAGGAGGACTTGCATTTGATACACCATAGATGCAGCCCACAAACAGTAATTTTTGACAAGTGTTAACAATTATCATGACTGTATTTAGGGATAACAGTGAAGAACATGGTAGTAGTGTTAAGAAGCAAAGAACACAGTGTGCACTTTATTGATATAAGGAATGTGGAATTAGCACAGTTCTTTTGAGAATGAGGATCAGATGGAATGAAGGAAAATGAGGTGTGATGAATTCAGTATAAAGTAATGATGCCCACAGACATGAAGCATGCACACAGATACAGTAAGTAAAAACTGTTCCTCTTATCATTAGAGCAATGACTCTCCACCATCCTGTCTGCTCAGGGGGAGCTAAAGAGTGAGTGAAAAGAGCAAGCGGTGTGAGAAAGTTATCCGATGATTGTTTAACGACGGGTGAGTTCGGAAACGCAAAAAAATACACCTTTGGACATCCTTAAGGTTTTGAAGAAGTGCATTCAAAGAATACGTCCCGCTTGATGCATGATGTGACATAATTCTGTATTCTGTAACAAAAAAAAATATTTAAAAATGTTGGTTTTCAAAAATAATGCTTCTCAGTGTGTTTTCATCATCTTCACCTTTAGCAGCGGGAACGGAAGTGCCTGAAGCACAAATGTTAGAACTATTACTATTACTATTACAATACATGGAGACAAATTCAGTATTCACACTCATACTCACAGGGTTTAACTGGTGACATGAGTTTTTTCGCCAGCTGTGAAGGAGACAAATGTTCGCCACGCGCCAACAGCGCTTTCACAGTGGCAGTCTGCTGAACACCAGCTCTTATTAAGAAACCACAATTAGTTTCCATTGTTATGCTGATGATACTCAACTATATATCTCAACAAGACCAGATAAAACTTCTAAATTATCAAAGTTAACAGAGTGTGTTAAAAATGTAAAAGATTGGATGACCAACAATTTTCTCCTATTAAATTCAGATAAGACAGAGATATTTCTTACTGGACCAAAAAAAACAGTACACAGAATCTCTTGGCTTACAATCTACAACTAGACGGATGTACTGTTACTTCCACTACAGTCAAAAGTCTGGGTGTTATATTAGAC
>JAHKKF010528198.1:14027-28175 GCA_019740295.1 Labeo calbasu | reverse complement strand
TGCAATAACTTTTTATTTATTAGTTACCACCCCCATCCTAGCACATCCCTGCATCTCTACCTCTTTCTATTCTATTCTATTCTATTCTATTCTATTCTGTTCTGTTCTGTTCTATTCTATCATCTATAGCACAACTGTACATACCACTTTATTTATTTCCCAATTTATTTTTCAAAATTTTGTCTATTTATATTTACATACGTGCATTTTTCTATTTTTCTATTTTCTATTTTTCTAAGTTTTGTCTATTTATGTTTACATATGCGTATTTTATTCTCATTTTATTTTTATTGTCTGTATGTTGTTGCTGTCTCTGTGTACTGGAAGCTAAAACAAATTCCTTGTATGCGCAAGCATACTTGGCAATAAAGCTCTTTCTGGTTCTGATTCTAATTCTGATTCTGAAAAGGTTGACTCTCTTTCTGCTACTGTGGTGAAATTGGAAGAAAAGTGTGAAGCCCGGTCTCATCGGAACAATATAAGGATAATTGGAGTTCCGGAAGACCAACTTCCTTTCACTGCGGTGGTATCCAAGCTACTTAAGGAGGCACTCAATATTGATAAGGATATTATAATCGAGCTGAAGCCTAGACCACTCGGACTGTGTCGAGGTACTAGGACGCGTGCATGTGAGATAAAACAGTTCAAAGTTGGTGATTCGAGAAAATCCAACTTCCCTAATCTCACTGCAAAAATTGCACAAGCCCGATCAGCTTTTAATGATATCCGCCAGCAGCTTCGCTCTATTCCTGGAGTGAAGTTTGGATTTCTCCATCCAGCAAGATTGCGTGTCACTTACAACGGAGTGGAGAAATGGTTTATCTCACCGGAATTGGCTAAAGTTTATGTCAATACCATCAGGTCTCCACATCTGATTCACGTTATGTCTTCTTTTTTTACATAATTTAAAAGTCACCACAATTGATTCAGTTGATGCCATAATATTTGATGCCCCCTTAGATATTAAAAAAATTATTCAGGTAAGTAAAACTATGCGCTGCAATAAGGCCCCGGGGCCTGACGGTTTTCCAGTCGAATTTTGAAAGAAATTTCAGAGTAAATTGACAACCCCTACTTTTATCAGTTTACATGGAGACCTTAAAAAAAGATAAGAATCCTAAATTATGCAGTTCCTATAGGCCTCTTTCATTGCAAAATGTAGATGCCAAGATACTGGCCAAAGTATTAGCTGCTCGCCTTGAAAAACATACTTCCAAAAATTATATCAGAGGAACAAACTGGTTTTATTAAAGGGAGACAATTATTTTTTAACGTTCTTACACTATTAAATGTAATTTATTCTGAACACTCCTCAAAAACACCTGAGGTTGTGATTTCATTTGACAGTGAAAAGGCATTTGATCGTGTGGAGTGGGGGTACATGATTGAAGTGCAAGTGTGCATACCAACAATATTAGGTCCAGTTATTTTCAATTGGGACGGGGCACACGACAGGGTTGCCCACTGTCTCCTTTGCTTTTTGCCTTGGTCATAGAACCATTGTGAATAATTTTCAGGTCCTCCCCTTTGCTTCATGGTGTGGTCCAGTCAAGTATTAAAATTAAATTGTCATTATACGCAGATGATTTATCATTATATAGTTCTAACCCAATTCCCAGTTTCTCAATTATTTTATCCAATTTAGAACAATTCAACTCATTCTCTGGTTATAAAATAAATTTTAATAAAAGCACATGCTTCCCTGTTAATTCACTTGCTATGGGTCTGATGCAATCAAACGTCCCAGTTAAACTAAGTATATCAGGATTCAGATATCTTGGCATCAATATTACTAGATCTTATCTCTCTCTTCTAGCTGCTAATTTTCTTCCTTTATTGGAGCAATCTAAGTTGGATTTTCAGAGATGGAGCAGTCTACCCTTATCATTGATTGGTCGAATTAATGTAGTGAAAATGAATTTTTTTTGCTGAAGTTTCTTTTCGTTTTTCAGTGTGTTCCTTTGTATTTACCTAAGCATTTTTTCAAATGTATCAATCAGATTATTACTCACTTTTTGTGGGTTGGTAAATCTCCCAGAGTGGTGGCATTTCATTACCCAATTTTATATTTTATTACTGGTCAGTAAATATTCATAAACTAACATTTTGGTGCAGATTGGAGGCCAACACATGTACATCAACTGCTCTGTTGGCTTCGTTTACTTCTCCTCTATCTTTCAATGTCTCCTCATCTTCACTAACGTGTAGTGCAGTAGTGGTAGCTACAGTTCGGATCTGGTGTCAATTCAGACAACACTTTAAATTTACTTCTGCTTCATCATTAATGCTGTTACTGGAGAATCATATGTTTCCCTCATGTCTTACTGATCCTATTTTCAAGCAGTGGCATGCAAAATGCCTAAGAAGTTTTCAAGACCTGTATAGAGAAGGCATATTTTGTAGTTATGTACAGCTTTCCTCTGACATGAGGTTGCCAGAATCTAATTTCTTTCGATTCTTGCAGGCTAGAGATTGCTCTGCTACTTTATTTCCTGGTTTCCCATCTCAGCTCCAGGTACAGGTATGGGAAGAGTTACTGCAACTTAATCCTCAACACAAGTCACAAATTCACAAATACAAATCTATGATTGTATTTTAAGCTTAGATGATTATTCACTTGGGAGCATGGGAGTGTGAGTTGGGAGAAAGCTTTGAAGAAGAATGGTGGCTAGGTGCGCTACATAGAATACACTCTAGTACAGTTTGTGCTCGTCTTAGTCTGATACAATGTAAAGTATTTCATAGAATCCATTTCTCTAAGCCCAGGTTATCTGTAATCTTTCCTAATATCAAAGACAGATGTGACAGATGTCATGCATCTCAGTGTGATTTGAGTCATATAATTTTTACCTGTCCTGTGTTGCAGAATTAATTATTTTACTATTATGTCTAAGGTGTTACAGGTCAATATAGATGTATGCCTTGATTTGGCAATTTCTGGGGTATCAAAGATTTGGTCTCAGTTTAATTCTAAACAACTTGATATTTTAGCCTTTACTTCATTATTAGCTAGGTGCTGTATTTTACTCCACTGGAAATCTAAGAAGCCTCCAACTACATCGCAATGGCTTGTGGATACTACGTTTTTTCTTAAATTGGAAAAGGTTAAATGTTCTGGCAAAAGTAATTTCTTTAAAAAGTAGCAATGTTTTACAACTTATTTTAAGTCTCTTAACATCTTGCCTTCTATTTAATAAATGCACTCCACCCCCTTTATTTATTTATTTATTGTTTTGTTTGTTTTTTGTGTAATGTAATTTTATTTATTTATTTTATTCTGTCTTTTTTTTAATGGTACAAATGTCATCAATGACAATGTATTTCTGGATATATGATTGTGGTTCAGTGATAGTATTTGTATATTCAGAGGTTTGTTTGTTTGTACATTTACCTGACCATTATTATTTCTCTTGTTTCTATTTTAGTTTTCTGTTCATTTTTGTAAGAAAAATAGAGCAATAGAGCTTTGTAACAGTTTGTTCTGTAATAGTGACTGTTTTACAATAAAAAGTTTGAACCTAAAAGCTAATAACACAGACTCACCTGGGTAACTTAAGTCGGCGCTATACGCTTGATAGTAGTTCTCAGTGGAAGCTTTTCATTTAGTTAGCTAGTAATTTAGTTAGTAAGTGTTAAAACTCAATTCAATATTATGTATACAATTTCTTAATTCTGTCATACTGGTATCATGGACTCGCTCTATTGTTTTATACAAACGCAGCTTCTGCCATTTTGTTTTGTACACTGTAATGGATTATAAGATAACTAACAAATTAGTACTATAAGTACTAGTACTTACACTCAAAAAATGTTGCAGCCTAAACTTAAACTTTATGTTATTCAATTACATACAAATTTTCCATCCATTTAAGATTACGTAGTTTCAATATAAACAAATCAATAAACTTAATTTGATTCACATGCATCAGTCTTACGTGAATGAAACAGGTAAAGTTTATGTAATAGTTCCCAGTGTTAAACAAAACTCTGCTCAGTGTTCATGTGTTTCCATACTACTCTCTACATTGTTCTATAAAAAAAACTAAATGTATGAATTATACATGTACTTAACAATTCAACACAGAACTATGACACAATGCATTTCAGTGACCTTTTACCCTAAGCCAAGTTTAAAACCATGTTAAGGTGTAAAATTATTATACAGTGGTGGCCAAAATTATTAGAACAGTAGTAAACCAGCTAAAAATGGTTTTAAGCCAGTTATTCCTATCTTTTGCTAGTGTGTCAGCAGGAAATATCAGTTTACATTTCCAAAAATTTATTTTGCCATTATGACATGAAGAAACGGAACAAACTGAGACATACTTAATCCAGAAGAACTCTGGCAACATCTCCAAGATGCTTCAAGAAACCTACCTGAAAAACTACGCACAAGTGCACCTACGGCAAAAGCTGGTTTAATCACAAAGGATGCTCACACCAAATGTTGATTTAATTTATTTATTAGATGTTAATTCATAAAGAAAAACTATTTATGACATTATTTTTGACAACATCCTCATTTTACAGCATTTTTACAGAAGTCCCTAAAACTTTTAACAGTTCTGTAGCTTTGCAGGTAGGTTTCTTGAAGCATTTTGGAGACATTGCCACAGTCCTTCCGGGTTTAGTCTGTCTTTAGTCTGTTCTGTTTCTTCACGTCATTCCAGACAGACCGGTTGCTGATGAGATTAGATCTCTGTGTGGAGCAAACACAAATCTCACTGGATTATTACAATTAATGGCAAAATGAATGTTTGGAAATGTAAACTGATATTTTCTATCTTTTGCTGGCACACTACACCAAAAGACAGAAATAACTTACTTAAAGAGGTCATCAGATGCCCATTTTCTACAAGCTGATATGATTCTTTAGGGTCTTAATGAAAAGTCTATAATATACTTTGATTGAAAATTCTAAATGGTTGTGTAAAAACACCCTTTTTATCTTGTCAAAATTAGCTCTGCAAAAATCAACCCATTTTGAGGGATTGTTCCTTTAAATACAAATGAGCTCTGGTCGCCCCACCCTTCTCTTCTCTCCGTGGAGTGACGAGCTGTGCTCGGAGAGATTGTTTACTTCACACGAAACTTGCTAACTAGCACGTTATTAGGAAAGGTGATTGCAGAGATTTATAAAAGAAAACCATTTACTCACTTCTGCGGTAGGTGAAGCTGGATCACAAATAATTTGCGTGCACATAGACGCATTTATGTAGATCGGGATGTCAGGAGTAAATGACAAGCACTATATTCATTATTACATTCAGCAACACAACACCTCAGTCGCTCAATCGGATATGTTCTTGTCTAACTTACATCCCTGCTCCGGCATTGAGACAATGAAGGTCAGACTGATCTGGGGTAAGACAATCATGTCAATCAACTATCGTGGGAGCGGCCTCTGAGAATGGTTCGATTTGAAAAAGGGGATATTATTTTTTACAGATTAATTATAAACCACTGCATGGATTTTTATCATTATAGGGTAGATTTGTACATACACTGCCAACACACATTAATGTTCAAACAACATGTAAAAGTGAACTTTGCACCCAATGACCCCTTTAAAACATTTTTTTAGCTGGTGAAAATAGTGCTCTAATTATTTTGGCCAGCACTGTAGTTTTCCTCCTGATCCTATTACATATACTTAGGCCTATATACTTGTGGAAAATTTGCTGTATAAAATTCATCATCATCAATTTAAATTAGGCAGCATTTCCTGCTATGATACTACTGCTACGATCAATGACAAAAATACAACACTATTTAAAAAAATACAGCACCATCTTGTGCTTACAGCAGTAGAAGTCGTAACTGGAACTGACTGTCCCACCATGACGTTAACGTTGTGTATGTCGACTGCTCCAAAACTAGATTTGACTTCGATTGGGGGCGTGAGCCACGTTACATGACTACTCTATAATAGTCACCATGTAAATAAAGTAACCGAAAAAGACAAAATATAATTCGTATGATAATACATAATGAGCCTGATACAATTTAAAATTGTAATTTAGATAAAGTTGAAGACTGCCAGCTTTGTACTGCAACTGCCACCCAGTGGTAGCCGCCCGCCTTGCCTTTCAGTGAAAGTCAGTTGCGTGTGGATCGCCAATGCTAAAAAACACGGAAAGAAAGTCTCAGAATCCAAATGAACTGAACAGGATCGACTCGAACAAGAAATCAATAAATGCACGTGTGCCATCTGATCCACACATGCACGGTTTCCTTTTTGCATGCACAAATTATTTATTATTTCAACAGAAAGTAGAACATTTATACTCACAAAAAAACTTTAAACGATGCACATTAATGTAATCCTTTATTCTGCAGATACCATTTTGAAAAGTATTTGTTTCAGTGTAGTAACACAAATTTGCAGATTTTTCAAATCGTGTACACGTTAATGATTTGCACTGGGCCTTGTTCACAGGTAGCTGTGTGTTGTGTGTGTGTGTCCTGAAATGCTGTAAACTGCGAAAATGAAGTCTCAAAATCCAAATGAACCGAACACGATCGACTCGAACAAGACGTCAATAAATGAACAAGTGTCACCTGATCCACAAATGCACGGATTCCTTTTTGCATGAGCAATTTATGATATATTAAGAACAGACCATGCAGAACAGACCATTTTTATTCACAAACATGTCTTTATTTTTACAAATCGCTGCACAATTACTTAATTGCAAATTCCACACATTTAAACTGACAGGCATTCATTTGTGTTTAGTAAGATGCATGCATAAAATTTATGTAGTACATGGTTAATTGTGCGTGCATCTATTAATCATTTAGAGCAGTGGTCTCAAACTCAATTCCTGGAGGGCCACAGCTCTGCACAGTTTAGCTCCAACCAGCTCCAACATACACCTGCTTAATAGTTTCTAGTAATCCTGAAGACCTTGATTAGTTGTATCAGGTGTGTTTGATTAGGGTTGGATCAAAACTGTGCAGAGCTGTGGCCCTCCAGGAATTGAGTTTGAGACCAGTGATTTAGAGTCTAATATCTTACCATATAATAGCGCCCCCTAGCGTATAACAATGAAAACATGGATTCTTGGAGAACAATATTGCTTAAATATATCTAGACTTTTTTTTAAGTATAAGTCAAGTTAAATGACATTTTAAGTATATTTCTCAGAAGTACATAAAGCACATTTCTGAGAAGTACACAAAAAGTAGACTAAAAATATACTTTCCTATATTATAGTTTAAAAGAAGTATACTAATAACGCACTTGAATAAACTTCTTTTTCATAAGGGACGTCATCAGCATTTTTTTTTTATGGTATAAATTAAATGAATATACTGTATGTATATACGTGTGCGCGTACGTGTGTTTCTGGTTGTGCACAGCCGTCCCTGTCAAACAAATAAAAAATAAAAAATAAAAATATCAGGTAGAGTCAGAAAATGTCCCTGAATTTACAGCCAATTAACCAAAAGACACAAGGCAAATATAGTTCATTTGTCTTGCTAACATTCACGACGTTTGTGTTATCATGTAATAAATTTGCTGAAGTTTAACTAAGGCAATATGTCATGGGCATACAGGTTAACTTAATGGAGAAACAATGCGCATTTGTGGCTTCATTTCCTTTGTTGTTGCCTGTTGTGATAAAATTAGTGATTGCTAAAGATGACGTGAAGATGATGTGAAATGATTATTTTGTAGACATATGTTGACAAATGAAACAACATGAAACAATTGAGTGTGAGGGAATTCAAATAAATTGGTAGGTAAGAGTTGTTAATATATTTAATGTTTTGTTTAGAAAAAAAAATTAATAAAGATGAGAAGAGCCCTTGTTTCCTCTTGAGCCCCTGCACCTCAAAATGTCTGTGCATGTCCCTGCTGCTTAGAGAATCAAAACAGCAGGCCTAGTAAGATTGGTTTGGTTTAATGGGAATTAAAAATTAAGGAGTGGGTGGATTTTTATCATTGTTGGGTGGTTGTGTTCACACAATGCCAACACACATTTATGTCCAAACACCATGTAAAAGGGGATTTTGCATAATAGGTTTCCTTTACAAAGGTGATTTACATTTCATTTTCATTTGAACTTGAACTTAAACTTAATGAGTTTAGAAAAGAGTAAAACCAAGCTGCTTAGCATTATCAGATAACTGCACCTAAACATACATTATATACATAGTATATGATGTATACTTTCTGCCCACAGCCCTCAATCATTTGTCTCTTCATAAGAAAAAAAAGCACCTTGGCTGGACAACTTCTTCTTTTTCTTCTTCTTCTTCTTCTTCTAAAAATATCAAAGATATCAATACAAACAAATGGTTTTAGAAATTGAGTTTGAAGCGCACAGCTACTGCATATCAATGTGATGTTTTTTTTTTTTAAACTTACCTGAATGCACCTTTCAGTTTGATTTTAGCTTGACATTTAAAATATTAGCTATTAAAGCTATGAATTATGTCTTCAACAGTACCAACTAAACCTCCAGCAGCTCCTCCAAGTACAGGAACATAATGACTCCAGTCGCTAGCTCGTTTTGATCTGTATGGTACTTTGGCTTCAGCTTCAGCCTTTTCTTTCTTGTGTTTTTCTTCAGCTTCATGTAAAGCTTTAGCCTTTTCTGTTTTGTATTTCTCTTCAGCTTCTTGTAAAGCTTTAGCCTTTTCTGTCTTGTGTTTTTCATCAGCTGCTTGTAAAGCTTTAACCTTTTCTGCCTTATGTTTTTCTTCAGCTACTTGTAAAACTTTAGCCTTCTCTCTTTTGTGTTTTTCTTCAGCTGCTTGTAAAGCTTTAACATTTTCTGTCTGATGTTTTTCTTCAGCTACTTGTAAAGCTTTAGCCTTCTCTCTTTTGTGTTTTTCTTCAGCTGCTTGTAAAGCTTTAACCTTTTCTGCCTTATGTTTTTCTTCAGCTACTTGTAAAACTTTAGCCTTCTCTCTGTTGTGTTTTTCTTCAGCTGCTTGTAAAGCTTTAACATTTTCTGTCTGATGAGTTTCTTTAGCTTTTTGTATTGCTTTAGCCACTTCTGTCTCTTGTTTTTTTTCAGCCTCTTGTAAAATTTTAGACAATTCTGTATTGTATTTTTCTTCATTTTCTTGTAATGCTTTAACCCTTTCTGCCTCATGCTTTTTTTTAGCTTCTTGTAAAGCTTTAGCCACTTCAGTCTCATATTTTTGTCGAACCACCTGTAAAACGTTAAGCTTTTCTGTCTTATGTTTTTCTTCAGCCACTTGTAAAACTTTAGCCTTTTCCGTCTCATGCTTTTCTTCAGCTTCTCGTAAAGCTTTAATCTTTTCTGCCTTGTGTTTTTCTTCTGAATTTTTTAAAGCTTTAGCCACTTCTATCTTGTATTTTTCTTCAACTTCGTGGACAGCTTTAACCTTTTCTGTCTTGTGTTTTTCTTCAGCTTCTTGCAAAGCTTTAATCTTTTCTGCCTTGTGTTTTTCTTCTGAATTTTTTAAAGCTTTAGCCACTTCTCTCTTGTATTTTTCTTCAACTTCTTGGACAGCTTTAACCTTTTCTGCCTCATGTTTTTCTTCGGCTTCTCGTAAAGCTTTAATCTTTTCTGCCTTGTGTTTTTCTTCTGCATTTTTTAAAGCTTTAGCCACTTCTCTCTCAGATTTTACCAGATATTCGCATTCTGCTCGTTTTCTTGTTTCATACTGAATTCTCTCCTTGAGATTTTGTTTTTCTTTCTCATGTTTTTCTTCCAGGTATTTCTTAAGGTTCTGTAGATGTTCTCCTAAAACCTTTTCTTTTTTTTTATTCTCCTCTTCAAATTCTCTCTGTTTCTCCTCCAGTTTTCTCTGAAGTTCTTTTCGTATAGTCTCATCTGTTTCTTTCTTGATCTCTTCTTCTCTCTTTTGAATCTCCTTTTCACTTTTTCTTAGTTCTTTCTGCATCTCTTGTCTTTCTCTCTCATTTTCTTTCCTCATTTGTTCTATTTCATCTTCATATTTGGCTCTCAGCTCTTCTTCTTTTCTCTTGATCTCCTCTTCTTTTTCTTCCAGTATTTTCTCTTGTTCCTCTCTAATGTTCTTCTCCACCTTCTGGAACATCTCATTGGTGTAGAAACTCCCTCCATTTACTGCCACCATGCGGTCAATCTTCTCCAGGAGTTCAGAAACCTGCGTCTGATCTTCAGTCTCGATGTTATTGAACACATGATATCTCTTTCCACACTGCTGGATGAGGTACTGTAAACTATCATCATCTTCAATAAAATCTTGAATTGTTGTTCCTCTAAGATCATCTCCTTTTGTGAACAGCACCATGGTGTACATTCTTGACTGATCACCGAATATCTCCTGGATCATTTTCACTGCATCTTTCTCCTCTTTTGTGAATCGACTCAGTGGAATCACCAGCAGAAACACATGTGGTCCAGGTGCTGCCATTGAGATGCACTTCACAATCTCCTTCTTGATATCAATATTATCAACTCCAGTATCAAACAAGCCTGGAGAGTCAATCACAGTTATCTGTCTTCTGTTGAACTCAGAGGTTTCTTTTGCACACTCTCTGGTCACTGAGCGTGAAGTCAATTTTGATTTAAAAGCTTGTCTTCTCAGGATTGTGTTTCCTGTTGCACTTTTCCCAACACCCGTCTTTCCCAGCAGCACAATCCTCAGATCATCATCATGTGTTACACTTGCTGAAAGTTAAAAAAAAAAGATTATAAAGAATTAGAAACATAAGGAATTAGAAGACAGCAAAAAATGCAGGTTGCATCACTGTGCACAATGCATATCGTTTACAGCCTTGCACTCTCTCTGATGTTTTTATTACTTTCGTCTAGGTGTGTGCTCAAAGCCAAATACATTATTTGGAAAGGCATAGATAATGGCTTCAAAACGAATAATGGACAGCGAATAATATTGGACTGAGGCTGGCAGAGTAAGTTCTCAAGTTTGCTGGATAACAGGTGAGCCTGGGAATCAGCCCAATATTATACATAAACATCTTCTAAAGTCACTCACGCAATAATGAGTGTGTAAAGCAGTGGTGGAAAGTAAAGGATCTCATGATCCTCAAATGCAAACTGTGTTTTGCCTCAGGGCAACCATACATTTGTGTTGTATTTTGCTTTCTTTATTCTTCATTTATTCTTCATTCATTTAATCATTTATAATCATTATATTCATTCATATATTCATTTTATTGATTCATTAATTGATTAGTCATTTATATTATTTCATAGTTGTTTTTTTATATATATTTTTTTGCATTGTTGTTTAGTCTTATGACTGTAGCTTCAAGAGCTGTTTGTCTTCATGAATAAGAGATACAAGGGAATATTTATAGAATCTCAAGGTTTATGGGATGTTGTTGTGAATCAGTTTGGTATAACTGTACTTGTTGGATTTGTGTTCTTCAGACGGAGTCTGAGCATTGAGACATATGCAACTAAGACTATTCAATAAACTCTGCTCCTTTTTACCATCATTACTTCGTCTCCTGCTTCTGCTCTTCACTTTCATTGGCTTTTTCCTCAGTCAACTTCTTGGCTGATAGAAGACTGATAATAGTGTTTTGGGTATTTTGGGTACCAGACAAGACCTCCTGTTAACAGGGTTTGGGTATTAGACCTCTCTGCTGACGAGTTGTTCTGATACTGGATTTGATATTTTCTGATGGGATCTGTTGTCTGGGGCAGGATCTTAATTGTCTAGGCATGGAGACAGCGATTTAACAAAAGAGAACTTAAAAAAATGTACTAAAGTAAAAGTATTGCTACTTAAGGAATAATTTACTTGAGTACAACTACAAGTACTGACAAATATGACTCAGAAAAAAAGTATTTTGCTGAAAAACTACTCAAGTTACTGTGTTACAAAGTACTTCAGTGTTTTTTATTTAATGTGACCATTATGGGGCATTAAACACTCTCATGTACTGTTTGTTTCACAAGTGAGATTCAGAAGTATTAAACTTATGATATTCCAGGAAATCACTTACATGGACCAATGCATCTGATATCAATACAGCTGAACAACATGCAGATACAGACCTTTTGACTGATGAAGCATGAAGACAATATAGACAATTGTGATGCAATGCTAATCAATGTAGCCTGTATCACAGTATAGAATTTTATAAAATATACTTTCCCTCTCATTCTGTGATTAAAAAAGTTATTATATATATAATATATATATAAGGAAAGTTATTTCAAACACTACTAATGTTACTAAAAATAAGTCCATGTAATATCATGTCAATGTTTTTAAGAAGGGCAAGAGCAGAGTCACGTGGGATCGCCGAGGAAGATGGCAACATAGTTGTGTATCTCTGAAGCATATTCACTCCACACTGTTATTAGAACTGGTGAGGTTTAATATTTATGGAATAAAAGGTGTCTTAGGTAGCAGATGTCGACCTCCACATCTAGTTATTATCTAGGGGACTTAAATGAGCCGCATGGCAACACGAATCGCTATCACCCCAGTGGAAAGATCAAGATTCAAAGATGGAAAACTTATTATTCAAATAAGTAAAATGAGCTCTACCTTACAAGGGGTGGCGACAGATGTGTCATCAGTCAAAGAGGTTGTTACCGATCATAGAAAAATTGGTGAACACAATCCAAAAAAAAAGGCTGGATGAAGCGAAGGGCTGCATCTCTAAAATGGAAGATGAAGAAGTGCACGATAAACACCTGGAAGTTATGTGGAATCGAGTCAAGGATTTTGAAAGCCGCCGCAACAGTGTGAGGATGATCGGTCTGAAAGAGGGGTTGGAGGCAGGTGGAATAATCAAGTGCATGTAAAAAATGCTCTCATTCCTAGGCCCGATGCTGATTGACCATCTAGAATAGTTTTAATTAAGTTTCTGCGTTCGTCAGCCAGGGAGAAAGTACTGCAAGCGGCCAGAAAAAAAAGGAGTGATTGAATAGGATGGATGTAGGATTTCCTTCTTCCCCGACATATCAACAAAGTTGGCCAGAAAACAAAGAGAATTCACTGCATCCCGGAGGATGCTAAGAAACGGTAATGTAAAAAATAGACTGGCATCCAGCCTCACTCCATTTCACATGGCAAGGGAAGAATAGTGAAGAAGAGTGTTTACATCGAGTGCGGATGCAGAACAGTTAATTAAGGAACATTGCGGGGCACCAAAATTAACGGGACCAAATGTTTTTTGCAAGATCGGTGGAGTGGAGTATATGGGTCAGGTGCAGTTGGTGGGAGGAGGAGTCAAATACCTGTGCTGTTTTGGAACAGTTTTGACAGCCTAAGACAAGGCTGGATAGTTTGGCACTTCACGGACCGCAATCTTGGGGTGTTTGAACAAAGATGTCCTCATTGTTTGTCACTAATAATCACAACGAACATTCAGTATGATTTTAAAAACAACAGATCAGCGCCAGATCATATCTTCTTTAACACTAACTAATGTTTCATCAGCATTAGGTACGTCAACCGTGCCAAGATTTTCAAAAATGTGGTGGGGACAATATTGATCCTGGCAAAAAGTGGTGGGGACATGTCCCACCCCTCCTACACGTAAATTAGGCCTCTGGTCACAGAAGGTAGTAACTTTAGACGGGTAAGCCTTATTAATGTGGACTGTAAGGTGTTTTGGCCTCACGACTGGTGAAGGTATAATTCACAAGGACCAAGTGGGCTTCATCAAGGGAAGGTCATCAGCCGATAATGTGAGAAGGCTAATTCATCCGATGTGGCTAAACGCTTTAAAGAACACCCCGATCTTAGCTATATCCTAAGATGCCAAAAAGGCTTTCGACAGGGTGGAGTGGGGCTTTTTAACCACAGCCCTGTCGAATTTTGGGTTTGGTCATATTTTTAGGACATGGGTTGTCATGTCATGTGTAGGACATGTCAGGATACCAAATAAATTGAGAGAAATCTGAGTCTATGCCAATATCTACAACATGTCATGCCCATACAGTGACCCAATTTGGCTTTAATTCGATTCCAAAGGGTTTGTACCTTGGGGTTAAAGGGGTCATCGGATGCCCATTTTCCACAAGTTGATATGATTCATTAGGGTCTTAATGAAAAGTCTATAATATACTTTGGTTAAAAATTCTCAATGGTTGTGAACAACACCCTTTTTACCTTGCCAAAATCAGCTCTGCAAAAATCATCTCATTCTGGTCGAGGCTGCTTTAAATGCAAATGAGCTCTGCTCGCCCCGCC
>JAHKKF010528198.1:0-13977 GCA_019740295.1 Labeo calbasu | reverse complement strand
GGCTGCTTTAAATGCAAATGAGCTCTGCTCGCCCCGCCCCTCTCTTCTCTGTGGAAAGACGAGCCTGTTTACTTTAGTCGCATTTAGCCGTGTTTAGCGGCTAAACTTGCTAACTAGCACTTTATTAGGAAAGGCGATCGCAAAGATTCATAAAAAAACCCTTATACTCACTTCTGCTGTAAGGGAAGCTGGGTCATGAATGATTCGTGTGAACATAGACGGATATATGTAGATCGGGAAGCGCATTTCCTTCACAAACAAACTTAATCTACTGCATCTTCTGCGGCTCAGATGTCGGGAGTAAATAACGACCACTACGTTCATTATTACATCCAACAACACAACACCTATATCGCTCAATCGGAGATATTCTTGTCTAACTTACATCCCTGCTCCGGCATCGAAACAAAGAGGGTGGACTGTTACAGCTGATCTGTGGTAAAACGCTCATGTCAATTAACTATCGTGGATGTGACGCCACAATGACGGGCATCTGAGAATGGCTCGATTTGAAAAAGGGGATATTATTTTTACAGATTAATTAAACACCAATGCATTGATTTTTTATCATTATAGGGTAGATTTGTACATACACTGCAATGTGTGTTACATTAATGTTCAAACAACATGTAAAAGTGAACTTAGCATCCGATGACCCCTTTTAACTTAGAGTGCTCTGGTAATATAAATGGTATGACCTATTTTAGGAGCTGACAAAATTAAAATTTAAAATCAGAGCATAGCTCATACAATCACGAAAAATATTGAAATGCTAATGCTGATTCAAAATGCCAACACCGTGTTGCCAGATTGATAAATGTCCAAATATCATACCAGAAGCTCAAAATTATCGTATTTGGAAGAAAATTATCGTACACAGGTCAAATGTACAGAATACAGCTCTTTATGTAGATCATCAACTTTTTGACAACCTGCAAATTTCTAAAATAGATAAATAACTAGGCATACTGTTATGGGACTGTCCAAATCCACCTTTGAGTCGTTGTCATCAGAAGCCTGTGTGTTGCCAGATGTTGAGGGGGTTCTTTTGCGGTACAGATTTAATGCCATCATGGACCGCAAAATAGTACTTAAAAGCAGGGCAGCGTAGACATAGGATCCATAGCTAGATCACTGAGTATCATCATTTGAAGTGTCACAAAATTCCGAAATTATCATACATTGTAGGACATTTTTTTAATTATTGATCATACACCGCACAAAGGTCAAAATATTTAGTTCTACTCAAGTAAAAGTACTTATACTCAAGAACGTAGAAAAAATGTACTCAAGAACTGTAACAAAAGTATTTGTAATAAGTTACTTTCCACCTATGGTGTGAAGTGAATGAAAGTAAACTTTATAAATGAAATGAGCGCAAACCAAACAATGACACTGCTGTTGCCTCTCCGGTCATCTCTCAAAAATCAGATTTTAGTAAGAGTAATAACAACTAAAATACTACATTAACACGTTATACTATTTATGTGTATTTATATGTCATTGATTTAAACCTTGTATGTGTAACAGGTGTAAATCAGCATTATAATTTTCACTCAAAATCATCCCTTTTCCTTAATGTATTAAAAAAAAATGTATTCTTTTATTTTTTAATGTATTATTATTATTATTAGGGGCCAAGCACCGAAGGTGCGATGGCACGTATTGTATCGGTTGGCTCTTACGCTCTTGAGTCTGTGGCAGTCCATAGAACCATTTGCTGGAAAGTTATGAAATTTCAATTCAGTTCAATTCAATTCAGTTCAATCTTTATTGTCATTGTAACATGTACAATGAAATTAAAGTGCTATTCAATCAGAGCATCACCCATAATCAACAAAACAAACAAAAAAAGCTATATATATTTTAATATACTACGATACACACACACAAAGCATACATTCTGTCATTATTGCCCCATCTCTTATTGCACATAAAGTTATGTTTTGGTAGCAATGAGTGTGGTAGCAGCTGTCAGATTAAAAACTGTTCTTAAATCTATTAGTTCTTGTTTTAATAACTCTGTACCATCTACCTGACGACGGCTCCACCTCATCCCGGTAAGCGGTATCTTCCCCTCCAGAGATGAGCCCCACCACTGTGGTGTCATCTGCAAATTTGATGATGGTATTACTGTGGTGGGCAGGGGTACAGTCATAGATATACAGGGTGTAGAGCAAAGGGCTCAGCACACAGCCCTGTGGGGAGCCAGTGCTGAGACTAAGGGCTACAGATGTATATGGGCCTACTCTCACCCTCTGGCTGCGACCAGACAGGAAGCTCTTAATCCATGTACAGGTGGAGTATGGAAGTCCCAGATCTACCAGTTTGTCAACCAGCTTGTGAGGGAGAATGGTATAAATGCAGAACTGTAATCCACAAAGAGCACTCGCACATAGCTCCCCTCCTGCTCCAAGTGGGACAACGCAGCCTGGAGGGCTGTGGCTACAGCGTCCTCCGTGGATCTGTTCTTCCTGTATGCGAAATGATATGGATCAAAGGTCGGTGGAAAGAATGAGGTGATATGACTCCGTACCAGTTTTTCAAAGCACTTCATCACCACTGGGGTGAGTGCAAGTGGCCGGTAGATTAAAACTGTTAATGTGAGATTTCTTAGGCAGGGGAACTATGATGGAGAACTTTAGGCAGGGTGGTACCGTGGACTAAGACAGGGACTGGTTGAAAATCCTGGTGAAGACTCCAGCCAGCTGGTCCACACAGTCCTTTAGCACACGTCCAGCGATACTATCAGGCAGCCTTCCTTGGGTTTATGGCTTGCAAAGTATGCCTCACCTCATCCTCCTCCACTATAAAGGTGAAATTACTGTGGGCCGCAGGATGATGTGTGGCTGTGCCCAGTTGCTCCATCTCAAAGCGAGCAAAGTAGTAGTTCAGCTCCTCTGCCAGCAAAGTGTTACCTTCTGCAGTGCCAATGTTAATCCTATAGTTGGTGAGATGCTGGACTCCCTGCCACACCTGCCTGTTGTTATTGCTGTCCAAGTGATCATCAGTCCTTCTCCTACAGTCCAACTTGGCCTCTCTGATGCCCCTCTTCAGATTAGCTGGGGCCACACTGTAGAGAGCCCTGTCACCACACCTGAAGGCGGTGTTTCTTTCCTTCAGTAGCCGCCAAACATCACCGTTCATCCAGGGCTTCTGGTTGGGATAGACCTGGATGCATTTGCCTACGCTGACAATGTCTATGCAGTTCTTGATGTAACACAGAACACTGTCCGTGAACACCTCCAGGTCTGGATGTTCAAAAACATCCCAGTTAGTCCTGTCAAAACATTCCTGTAGCTGCTGAGGTGCACACTTAGGCCAAGTTTTTACAGTCTTTGTGATGGTAAGAGCCGTTTTCCTGAGGGGGGCATATGCAGGGATCAGAAGCAGAGACATATAGTCCGACTGGCCCAGGTGTGGTCTCGCCCTGTAGCCTAGCTTGATGTTTGAGTAGACCTTGTCCAGTATGTTAGCATTTCTAGTAGCACACTTTACATGCTGATGAAACCTAGGAAGCACTGACTTTAGGTCTGCATGATTAGAGTCCCCTGCTAGAATATGCGCAGCATCAGGATACATGCTCTGCTGACTGCTAATACATAATAAAGTCCGATAGCTGAATTAGCATTAGCATTCGGTGGAATGTAAACAGCAGTTATCATGACCACAGTGAACTCTCTTGGGAGGTAAATAGATACTCCAGGGGACAGTTGCATAAACTTAGCCTCTATGTTAAGACAGTGTCTTAAGTACTAGTCTGATCAACTAGCAGTTAACCAAAGAGTAATCAGTCTTATTTTTTGGATTCAGCTTGGACTAATCTACATTTTTCTGTAACTGAATATAAAACATTAGGACCAGACATAAAGAAAAAATTGGCTGACTTACTTTTTAAGACTGGTCTAACCCCTTTATGCAACCAGCCCCTGGTCTGAGGAGCAGAGACTATCTACAGTCACTGTATTAGTGCACCAATAACCCCCCTCCTCTGCTCTTATCCTTTGTCCTGTCATGACGCTGTGTTGTATAGCCCACTAGCTCGATAGCAGAGTCCGGGATACATGAATGAAGCCAGGTCTCAACAGGTCAGGTGATCAACAGAATGCAGCTGTCTTTCATGATGTTGTTAGTCGCAACCTGTAGCCTCAGTTCATCCATTTTGTTGGCGAGCGATCTGGTGTTCGTCAGGAAAAGGCTGGAAAAGGCTGGGAAACGATGGTCTGTGTGGCTGCCCATGTAGCCTAGCTAACGCGCAGGCCCTACAGCCCCGCCTCTGCTTCCTCTCCCTCCGCCTTCACCGCCTCACCGCCTCACCATGGGGATGATAGTCCACGGAGAACCTGGGATCCTCGCTACATCCACCGGGATCTGATGTAAATGGTGAAACTCGGCTGTAACACTCTGCTCATAACAAACTCCTATCCTAAGGAGATCGTGCCAGGTATAGGGTGTTATTCGCCTGACAGAATGACCATAGGATGAGAAACAACACATACATATACATAAATCGCCAAACAAAGCACTGACTAGAGAAGCACTGGTCCGCTGCAACAGTGTGAGCCACCATCTTGTTCTTCTGTGAAATTTGGCACACTGATAGAGGACAGTCCCTACATTAACCACAGCAAGTTTGAAGTTTCTAACTCAAACTCTCTAGCGCCAACACTTGTCCAAAATTTCAGTAATTTTATGCTAATGACCAGAAGGAAAATTCTTTTTTTCTTTGAATCCTTGGCTCATGCCAAGTCCACTGAAGTCCAAAATGCAAAAATTGTAAGGTTTAGGTTTTTTTCTATAAATTTTTGTTCGTAAAACCTACTTTTTTGAACTTATCCTAGACGCTTTGTCTGATTTTCACCAAAACTGGTTCAGATCTTCAGACCATGCTGGCAAAAAGTTATGGAATTCAAGTTGATAAGTCAAACTGCTCTTGAATAACGTGCAAATTAATTGTACGAAAAGCGTGCAAAAACTGTTGTGAGGCTATATCTCCACAACGGTTTGGCGTATTGAGACCAAACTTGGTGTGTGTCATAACCAGCATGACCTGGGGCTACCTGCAGTGTTTTGACACAGTGGTCAAGAGATATAAAAAATAGCTATTTTTGCTTATAACTTCTGAATGGTTTGGCCAAAAATCACAAAACTGGTCTCGTCATGGTTCATCATGATTCGGTGCATCATGCTGAGTCCAACCATACCCAATTTTCCCATGTCAGCCATTTTGGGTGTCGGCCATATAGAATTTTGTCCAAAAATGCTATATTTTACAAACGCATTGATGTATCATTGCGAAACTCTGTATGTGTCTTTGGCACCATGCCCTGACAGTACTCAAAAAGTTTGGGGGCAGCGCCACCTTGTGGCCAAAAGTTATGAAGAAATTTATAAAAATGCTAATAACTTCTGCTTACATTAGCTTGTTGTACTGAAAGTGATCTTAGTAAGTTCCTTTGGTCATGCTGAGAACATTGATACCCATTATGCCAAAATTGGCCAAACATCCTGTCCGCCATTTTGAATAATGTTGAAAACCTACTTTTTCGAACTTCTCCTAGACCGTTAGTCCGATTTTCACCAAATTTGACTCAGATCATCTTCAGACCATGCTCGCAAAAAGTTATGGACTGTCGATATATGAAACGGTTTTCGTTTAGTGCATCAATGAATTTGCTGGAAAGATGCCAAACAGCATGTGAGGCTGTATCTCTGCAAAGCTTTGACATACTGACACCAAATGTTATGTCATTGTCATCTCACACTGACCACGCCACATCAATTTGGTAACAGTGCCACTTATTGGTCAGAAGTAATACACCATTAATTAAACATTAATATTGAAATTTACTAATATACTTTTAGAGGGTTCAAAAGAAAGTTTAATGTCCTACTTAACTGCATGGAAAAATGAACTTCAGGAAGATATTTCTAAAGATGAATGGATGGATTCTTGTTTGTTTGCGCAAACATGTAGTGTCAATACTAGATGTAGATTGTTGCAATATAAGTGGCTCATTCGGACATATATTACCCCAGTCAAATGACATAAGTTTAACCCAAATATTCCTGACAGTTTAAAATGTAAACAAGATATTGGAACCCTTTACCATTGTATGTGGGAGTGTATTGAGATTCAAACATTTTGGAAGAATATTCTGGTTATGATTGGTAAATCGACTGAAGAAAATGTTCCTTGTGATCCCAAACTCTGTTTATTTCATATATATCCAGTAAATTTTGTGGTGAACAATAATAATCGCAAACGAATGGACTTTAGTTCGCTTCAGGCCAAATGGGCTATTGCTTTAAAATGGAAGGAGATACAAGGCCCTCCCTCTATCCTTTGGATTAAAGAAATGTCTAACAACCTCTCCATGGAAAAGCTGACTTATGCAGTTAAAGGGAAACTTAAAGACTTTTACAATATTTGAACTCCATTTTTATGCTACTGTAACCAAGAGGACTTGACAGCGGGGGACGACTGATATTCAACATTCATCTCTTTGTACTGGGTATCTCCATTACATAATGTGATTTCTGTTAAAAAATAACTAAATACTGAGAAAAGGTAAAAGTTTTGTATTTAAAATTGTAAAATGGATGGCTGTGAATGCTGGTGTACGGAAAGTAGTTGAGATATGTTTTGTTTTTGTTTTTTTTGTTGTTTTTTTCTTCCCTCTTTTGTTGTTCTTTAAGGTTTTCTTATGTATGTGTTTTTTTCTCTCTCTCTTTTATTTTAATGTATTGTTCGGTATATCAAAAGAATGCAAATAAATACATTTTGGAAATATACATATATATATATTGAAATTTACACAAATGCTAACAACTTCTGATTGCATTAGCGTACTCTAATGAAACTGGTCTCAAAACATTCATTGGGTCATGCCGACAACATACATACCAATTATACCATAGTTGGCCGATAGTGCCACTACACATTTGTGGCATGATGCCAAAATGACTCTCAGGCTGTATCTCTGTAAAGCTTTGACATAATGACACCAAACTTTGTGTGTGACATTATCACCTCACACAGAACACGTCACATCAATTAGAAAACAGCACCACTTATTGGTCAAAAGTAATAAGCCATTAAATTATATTAATATTGGTTGTATTTATGATTTTTCAACAATTTCAACTGATATCATCCTAAAATGGCTTTAATTAGTCATTGTTGTTGCTCCTTGCCATGCTTAGCTCCTCATTCTGCCACTTTTGTGCTTGGCCCCACAATTGCTGCTTGCAGCTATATTCATTATTATTATTATTATTATTATTATTATTATTATTATTGTTATTATTTATTATTTTATTTTAATTTCATAATATTTTCCTCTGATTTAATTACACTGGTAAAGTTTTATAGTTCATGTACAACTGGTAACAAGTGCACTGCCCTGTTAAGAGATGCTTAACTTTTGGTGTGTGCGCTCTCCTCTTTCAGTTCATGCTAAGCTAAGACAAGATGAGATGAGGACGTCTTGTGGCCTATAGAGCCAAACGTGACAATGTTTCTAACAATTAGTTGATATTTGAGTTAAAAATTGTTTTTTGGAGTGTTTTAACATGATTCAAAATGTGGGAATACACTGATGTGCCATTTTTGTTTTATTGAATGTGTGGTCGTGTGGCTTATGTGCAGTTGTTCACCAACAGATGATGAAGTTATCAAAGAGAACCCACAAAATGCATGTTTTTTAATATCAGTTTTTTTGATTGTCCAGAAAATAAAGTGCTATCCATTGAACAGCCATGGAAGTTCGGTGTCCATTTTTACACAACACAGTCAACATTCCAAGGCATGGGACCAGTAACAATAGTGCTGTGACCTTTTAAGGTTCCTCCAAAGGATCGACTTGAATTCAGACTTTCAACCAATTAATTTACTGATTACTGTCATCAACTTATGCTACTCAGAACAATATTTCAGTTTGTTTGTTGTTCAATAGTTGAAGTTAATTGACTGAAACGTGGCACCAAAGCACCAATTTTGAGAGTAACCTCATCGACAAGTTTCTTCATCTGGCTGGTGTTGCAAAATCTCACACAACATCTTACAACCTGATGGGCAATGGTGGTAAAGCACCAGTGTCCACAGCAGATCCAAACCTTAACATTTGCCTACAATGCTACCATTCCAAAAACCATGGGTTATGCACCCGTCTTTCTGATGTTGCATAACCAGACTTTCAGTTGAAATCATGTTCAATCAGGTACTCCATAACCCTGAAGTTGCCGATTATAACTCTTATGCCAAGTCTTTGTTCTGCAGATTGCTCAGAAGCAATCGTCTGTCGAGCAACAGCATCAAACTTAACAGTACAAAAACCATGTAAAAGGTCACTAATAAATCAGAACAAGGAAAAAAGAAGTTGGCTAAGAAATGTGAGAATGAAGTGTTCACTGTTGTTGAAGTGAATCCAGACATTATTTAAAGATAAAGGATGCAGCAGACCACACAAAAGTTGCATAGGAATATATTGTTGGAGGTGAACTTTATGCCAATCTCTGTTATTGATGAAGGGCCACTGACCTCTGCAGAGTCTGATCAGGACAATTATGGAGCAGATCAGGCAACAATGCTAGCCCGGCATAACAGACTTGTCAGACTCAAGCGTAGAGATGACAGCTGTTTTGTCTTTCTCTGATTATTCATACGAGCTTTCTGAATCAGCATTCAGTCCTGTGACTGACATGACCCTTTTTGGTGACTTAATACCCTCTCTTCATTCAGAAGTGGTAAACACAGTGAATACAGACACCACACAACAACCTGGTGCTGCCAAAATGAAACATTTAGATGATTGCTGCACATACAAAGCGCTTCAGATCAATGCCTCAGCAGTCTAACAGTGCTTGTCAATGTCAACATGACTGAGATGGCCAATCAAATCAAAGAAGGCAGGGTTTACTGTTCACAGAAGCAGAGCGCAAATTTCAGTGAAGCATCAGTTTAACATTGAAAGAGAGCAAGGTATGATGGTAGTTGAAAATTACTTAATATTAGTCAACTGTTTTATGATAGAAATGTTAAATAACTGACAGATATATCCACACAGTTAGACAATTCTGTAATATCTGTTATTAACCGTATATCACCCAGTATAATACTGCAAATGTCTCTTTACAGTAAATAACTGTAATAACCTTTCTATCATGGGAATTTTCTGTGACATCAGACCTAACATACAGAGACTTACTGTATTTTTTAGAATTGCTGTATACTACTGTATTTGCGGTAACATCCACTTTGGCGCCATTCTATTAAGGTTGTTTTATTTTCTTCATTTCTTACATTTGGATTGATACGATTTGCTCTACATCATGTCTACATCTCTGTAACCCCTACTTTCCTCATTATAAGAACAGAAACACAGCAGAAGTTGTATGCTTCAGTGTCACATTCTTTGACCTTATACCTAGTGACTGATGTACAAATTTCGCACAGTCATAATGTTTGAATTTTTCAGTGTAAATGTGCTGTCACATTTAACATTGCCTGATATTTTGTTCACATTTGGTTCTGCTTTTTCACATGCAGGATTTTCCTAGGCAAATCTAAATATGTCCATATCTTAACAATATAACTTAAAATAATAAATTGAATTATTAATTTTATTATTTCAAATAGTTAAATCATTTAGCATCACGCTAGTAGTGCGAAACCGTAATAACGACAAACGTCAACATGAACTCATACCTGCTGTTGGTTGAGGTTTCATCATAGATTTTCTCATTTCCTCTATTTCAGCCATGTACTTGTTTCTGTCCAGTTCTACTCGAGCCTGAAGGCACATGAAGGTTGTGTAACAACTTCCATTATTCATTTTCACCATATTCTTCACATCCTGCAGTAGATCTGGAACCTGTGAGCTGTTCTCCAGAACAAAACATCGACCGCCAAATGTCTGGATAGATGTTTCAGTAGCTGAAGAATGATCTATATTCATTTGACCAGTCATGCTCTCTGCTTGGATTATGAGGATCATGATGTGTTTTTTGACCCCTGAACTGAATATCCTCTGGATCGCCTCCATTTCTGCTTTGTCTTCATCAGTCAGTGGAACATCAGGAATAATAAAGAGGAAAACATGAACTCCAGGTTCACAAAGAGACACACATTGGAGAGTCTCAAGCATCACTGTCTCCTCTGAGACCCGAGTGTTGGTCAGAGCTGGAAGCTCCACCAGACTGATCAGAAGACCATGAAGTGCCATATTTCTCTTCTTCTCTTTTATAAGTTTCGATACGAAGGTTTTCAATGATGCATGATTTCCACAGAGTACCAAATTCAGCTTCTGTTTTCTGGTGACACTTACACTTCCTTAACAACAAATTATGTTACTAGAACATATTAGATATTATTTCTCATTTTAATTCAGTCAAATAGAATAGTCTGTCTGTTATCAGTTTATAAACTTACTCTTTAGGCAGTCAGGTATTGGCTGTTTCTCTGTATTTCTCCCTGTAAAAAAATAAAATGAACATACATTATAACAAATCTTATTTCAAACTCATTGTACATCCTCAATTTCTTTAATATACAATATTAATTCAGATTCACTCTACATGTGATTTGGGATCAACAATTATTACATGATACACATTACGATACTGTTTGTCCCATACAGTCTGATAGGAGTGGATCAAACTGCTCTAAATGTTTCTAAATAAACTGCTCCTAAGTGCATCACACTGTTTCGATGGCAACTGGGCTTTCTAATTGCAGCTACACTGTGGGAGTATTCCACCTTTGCACTTTCTCCCATTCATAGTAACGTGAATGCATCGTCTTTATATGTATAAAGTCTTTGCTGCTAGCTAATGATGACCTGTGTTTTTTTTTTTCACACACATGGCTAATGTTATGCTTGTGGTCTTAGCTAACTAGTCAATAATATCTTTTAAAAAATCAGCTTATAAAAGTACAAATTTAACTTTGGAACAGTGGAATCTACACTAATATTACTCTTTTTCATTCTTATTCTGAGCTCCAGAATAGCCACCCAGATCCAGTCTGTATCCAGTCCAGATGGTAGATCAGCACCTAGAGACACCCTGAATGTCAGCGGAGACCATGTCAACTAGGTAAGCCCCAGAGACAGATCCCCTGTGAAGACTACGTCACCTCAATGACCATCGGCACAAGACCACAGGAGAAGAAGTGTAATTAGGTTTTGTTATTTTGGCTCACGTCCCAGTCTTTACATGAAGAGGGAGGGGTTTATGACCTATACTACAGTCAGTCACCAGGGGTGGTCAAAATGTTTTGCCTTTACTTGCAGCATGCCTGGACACAATAATCAAATATATCAATAAAAAATCTTAAAAGATTTGAGGGATATCATTATGAACCTTTTGCCACTGTCCTAAAAATGACAAGCAAACATTGAATACAGGTTTATGAGACTGATGAAAATTTAAGGATGCCAAAAATTTTACAAAATAGCTATCAGATCTAGTGATTGGTCTGATCTGGATATGAAGTATTGGCCACATTTACGTTTGCATGTATGTATTTAGGAAAGGGAAAATAAGATCCTATTTTATGTATGAATGGGCTTACCGTTAGAATCTTCCTTCTCTGATGTGAATGAACTCTCAGATCTTCTCAGCACATCCACTGATCTTCCACCTGTATTCTCATACATGTCACATATTAGAAATGGTTCCTGTTCTTTCTGGAGTATATTCTCTACACTTCTTAATATCTCAGAATGCCACTCAGGCTTTCTTTCATCAAACTGCAGATGTCCTCCTCCACACTCTGTAGTTAACTGTTGAATTAATTCACTAACTTTCACAGGTGTCCCTCTAACACCATGTCTTGCTGCATCAGTTGTGAGCACAATAGTGCGTTTAGTTGCCTCTTCACTGAATTCTTTCAGCATTTGTTTCACTCTACTCATGTGCTCCTTAGTGAAGTCATTATATTGCAGTATGATTATGATCACATGAGGACCTGGAGCAGACAGATTTACACACTCTCTCACTGTCTGTGTAGTCTGATGATCTGAGTTGTTTGTTTGGAGAAGCAGAGGACTGCTGATGATGATCACACGTTTGTCTTTCAATCTTCCTCCGACTCGCTCTACAACATCTGGAGGAGCTTCACTGTCAAATGCTGCTCGTCCTAATAAGAAGTTTCCCACTCGACTGTTTTCTGACACACTCTTCCCCAGCAGAACAATCCTCAGATCACTCACTGAAACACATGCATTTCACCATTTAGGAACAAGTATACATTTTGATTGTCCTTCATGGGTGGCAGTGTTTTCTTTTCCAAATTTTATAGCATGTTACCTCATATATGCCAATCTATTATTCATTATCCATATTCACAATATAAAAAAGAAAATTATACAAGGTTTATTTTTTATCTTGCCTATCGATTTACTGATTTCAATACTTCAGCTGCAAGCAGGAGCATGTACACAGCCAGAATTAAAAAATAAAAATATGGAATAATAATAAAAACAATATAATATAGAAGTTTTATCTCATTCTTTGATGTGGACCACTCATACTTTATTTGCAGTGAGGTAGGCCTCTGGAGTCACATGTTGTAGTTTAGGGCATACCACAAAATTCCCCAACTACACCATTAGCTTGCATGTGAAAAATTAATTTTTATGGGAAAAAAAATATCACTTAAACGATTATCTAAATTTGATTTGTTTCTGGATATTGATCTAGGGGTTGGGTTGGGCTGGTGGTACGGAGCTAACGAGACGTGAAGTGGATCCAAATCTAAATTATAATCCAAACAGACAGACAAAAGTTCAAACGAGGGGCGAACAGAGTCCAAAACAGCAAGACAAAGGGTTAATCCATGACAGGCAATAAATCCAGGTTGCTGACAGAACAAGACGAGATAACTGGCTAGGATTAAGACGTGAATAACTAGACTAGAAACAAAACCTAACTAGACCTAACTAGAAACTTGGAATTGGCTCCATAATGTAGCTAACACTAGGAGAGTGTTAACCACTGTTCAGGGCAGAGTATTGTCTAGCGTTTAGGACCTCATATTTATACTGTGTATGATTGGCTATAGCTGTGTGCATAATCAGTGAAGTGGAGCATGGGAAATGTAGTCCAAGGTGTAGTGCAACAGCCTGTGTGGTGTACGTGTCAATATGATGCACCGGCGACCTCTGGTGGCGAGCGGGCGAAAGACCCAGGACAAGTTAGATAAAAACTTGTAGATTTTTGAGAACTTGTAGAGTGTAAGTTACAGTTTTTGAAATAATAGTGTAATGACCATATATTTCAAGCAGAGGCTCATAGAGATCGGTTTATTTTTCTGTTCTGTTTCTGTTTTTCTGTTTTCTGTTCGGTTCAATAAAAGGCCACTCTAAAATGTGCAGTTTTATCACACAGCACAATGCCACAGATGTTGCAAGTTTTGAGGGAGCGTGCAGTTGGCATGCTGACTGCAGGAATGTCCACCAGAGCTGTTGCCTGTGAATTGAAAGTTCATTTCTCTACCATAAGTCCTCTCTAAAGGCATTTCAGAGACTTTGGCAGTACATCCAACCGGCCTCACAACCACAGACCACGTGTTACCACACCAGCCCAGGACCTACACATCCAGCATCTTCACCTCCAAGATCGTCTGAGACCAGCCACCCGGACAGCTGCTGCAACAATTGGTTTGCATAACCAAAGAATTTATGCACAAACTGTCAGAAACCATCCACGACCATCACCTCATGTTGCAGCATGATAATGCACGGCACCTCATGTTGCAAGGATCTGTACACAATTCCTGGAAGCTGAAAACATCCCAGTTCTTGCATGGCCAGCATACTCACAGAACATGTCACCCATTGAGTATGTTTGGGATGCTCTGGATCGGTGTATACAACAGCGTGTTCCAGTTCCTGCCAATATCCAGCAACTTCGCACAGCCATTGAAGAGGAGTGGACCAACATTCCACAGGCCACAGTCAACAACCTGATCAA
>JAHKKF010528197.1:0-30339 GCA_019740295.1 Labeo calbasu | reverse complement strand
AAAAAAAAAAAAAAAAAAAAGAAACAATAAAAATGTACTGACCCCAAACTTTTGAACGGTAGTGTATATATATGTTTTAATGCAAGAAGTAGTAAAGGTTTAATATTTTATAATATGCCATGTATGAAAAACTAAAGCTAAAATTAAGTTTATTAATTTATTTATTTATTTATTTATTTAATTGCAAAAATGTTTCGGTTTCGTTTTTTTTTTATGTGAGGTATTTATGAGTTTTGGGAAGGTTACTTTGGAAATGTAATAGGATACAGATTATAAGTTACCCTATTTAAAATGTAATAAGTAGTGTAACTGTTTCAGTTACTTTATTAAAATAATGTAACATTACATTTGATTACTTTTCTAAATTTATAACGATCCCTTAGAATCTTAAAATATAAAGCATGTACAGTTGAGGTCAAAAGTTTACATACACCTTGCAGAATCTGAGGAAATCTTGCAAAATCAGAGGGATCAATCCAAATGCATGTTATTTTTTTATTTAGTACTGACCTGAATAAGAGATTCCACATAAGAGAAAATAATAGATTCTAAATTTCTAAAATTGACCCCATTCAGAAGTTTACATACACTTTATTCTTAATACTGTGTTGTTACCTGAATCCACAACTTTTTTTTTAGTGATAGTTGTTCATGAGTCTGTTGTTTGTCCTGAACAGTTCAACTGCCCGCTGTTCTTCAGAAAAATCCTTCAGGTCCCACAAATTCTTAGGTTTTTCAACATTTTTGTGTATTTGAACCCTTTCCAACAATGACTATGATTTTGAGATCCATCTTTTCACACTGAGGACAACTGAGGGACTCAATATGCAAATATTACAGAAGGTTCAAACGCTCACGGATGCTCCAGAAGGGAAAATGATGCATTAAGAGCTGGGGGTGAAAACTTTTGAACAAAATGAAGATGTGTACATTTTTCTTATTTTACTTAAATATATATATATATATATATATATTTTTTTTTTTTTCAATTAGTACTGCCCTTCAGAAGCAAAAGAAGACACATGTTTCCCAGAAGAAAAAATAAGTTAAATTTACCCTGAACGTCAAATTCAAAAATTTGATTAATCTTAATGCATTGTGTATCCTTCTGGAGCATCAGTGACCGTTTGAACCTTCTGTAATGGTTGCATATGAGTCCCTCAGTTGTCGTCAGTGTGAAAAGATGGATCTCAAAATCACACAGTTGTTATTGGAAATGGATTAAATACACAAAAATGCTGAAAAACAAAGACATTTTAGTAACTGTAACTGTAATTTAATTACACATTTTTTCCTCAGTACCTGTAACAAATTACAGTTACATTTATTTTGTAATTAAATTATGTAATGTTACATAACACTGGCTAACGATAATAATAATAATAATAATAATAATAATGTCTGACTGATGTTTCAACAAGTTTTTAACATTTTCCCTGGAAAGGACAGTTTTGTTCTCTTGAACAAACTGATGTAAACGCTTCAAGTAGTTTCTTGCTATTCTAATTTTTATGAAATTGGATGGAAACATTGCTACTGAATGAGAACACATTTTACAGAAAATGCATTCTTGTGGCCGAAAGCAATCCCTCTGTGTCTTGTCATGCATGGCCTTGCTGCTCCTCTTTGGATTAGAGCTATCTGTCGGTGCAGGCTCATAGAGGCAGCCTTGGACCTTGTTGTTTGTCTCTTTCTGCACCAGTTGCTGGGCAAACAGTCAGTCCTCATCTCTGCTCACTCATCCCCTGACTTGAGCTTTGATCTGAGGACCCCTAAGGGCCCCTAAGGTCTCAAACCAGAGTGGAGGTCAGGGGCTCTGTCCACCCTACCCTTGCCACAGTAGCTACACAAATTACACAATGCAAACAACACCACGGCTACTGTTAAAACGCATTTCCTAGTGACATATTTTTGTAAAGCAAATTCATTAGACATAAGTGCTTGTGGTATATAATTTCAACAAAATTATCTTACATCAGTTACTGCTTGTTCTGCGACACTTTCAAAGTGAAATCTCCAGAGTGGCACAAAAAAATATTTTATCCGAAAGAGATTATGATTCTGGCAAAGTGACAGAATCATAATCTAATGACAAAAACGTACCTGTGGGAAACTTTTCATAAGATGCGAAATACATACCAATAAGTGCATATCAGTGCAGTTTCCAATGGAAATGAACACTAGAGGTGGTAAAACTTTGAGCACTTGTAATTGTTTTCGTACACAGTTACGATTACAGCTCCACATGTTTCACTTTCCGGACATAACAAGCTTGCTCAGTAGCACAGCTGGCATGGAATTGGACTTGGGTACGAATCCCATGAAAAACATGACTCACGATAAAAGATACTTTCATCATACTTTCGTTTTTACGTCACATTCATCAGTTGATGTTGGCAAGTGTAAACGCGTCGTGTACTCATCCCCTTGTCATCCAAGATGTTCATGTCTTTCTTTCTTCAGTCGTAAAGAAATTGTTTTTTCAGGAAAACATTTCAGCATTTTTCTCCATATAGCGGAAGTCTATGGTGCCCCAAGTTTGAACTTCCAAAATGCAGTTTAAATGTGGCTTCAAACGATCCCAAATGCGGTTGTAAATGATCCCAGCCAAAGAAGAACGGTCTTATCTAGTGAAATGATCGGTTATTTTCATAAAAATAATACAATTTATATATTTTCGTTTGAAGCCGCATTTCAACTGCATTTTGGAAGTTCAAACTCGGGGCACCATATCAGTCCATTATATGGAGAAAAATCGTGAAACGTTTTCCTCAAAAAAACTATTTCTTTACAACTGAAGAAAGAAAGACATCTTGGATGACAAGAGGGTGAGTACATTATTTGTAAATTTTTGTTCTGGAAGTGGACTTCTCCTTTAAGAGAACATATTTTGAAAAATGTTATTAACCAAAAAGTTATAGCCTATACCATCAACTGTTTGGTTACAGTACATTCTTCAAAACAACATTATACAAAATCTTCTTCTTTTGTGTTCAACAGAATAAACAAACACCATAGGTTTGGATCAAGTGCAGAGCGAGTAAACAATAACTAAATTGTACATTTTGGGTGAACTATTTCTTTAAAAGAACCATTTTCTTCTTAGTGTTAAGAATTTGAAAAACATTTCACTGTAAATAACCATTTGAGGAATGGAATGATTCCATTACGTTCTTCATGGAACTTTCATTTTTAACAGTATTGAGGCACATTTTTCCCCCAATGTTTCTCTTCCCACTTATATCCCAGATGTGAATGTGACTGATTTATCCCAATCCAGGTGTCTTACTGATGAAGATGGATGACTTTGGTTGGCCACAGTGATTCATGTCTGACTCAGAGATGGTGACAAATATCTGAGTGACCAAGTCAGCAGTGAATAATAGGCTAATTTAATCTGCACATGGCAAAATTCGTGTGGCCCCTTAGGTAGAACCCTAATTTTGTGGTTAGCTCCTGTCATCAGATTTCTCTGCTCAGGTTACTACCCTTACCACAAAGACAATGAGACGTGAAAGAGACCATCCCATCCTGTAGGATTATGACGCTTTAATCAGGCTAATCCAGACGACTCCTAAATTCCCACACAGGTAGAAATCGCACACCTATGCCCCATTCACTACGACAGAGCTGTCCACACGCAGACGCATGTCATGGGAACACTCGGTCACCCACAGTGACACACTCAGACATCAGCGCCTGCTCTTTTGAAGTCAGTATAATTAACAGGCCATCCGATACACTATCAGCCCAAGAGGCTCTTGGTCTCAGAGGCATGTAGTGGATCCATCAGTGGTTGCTAACTGGCTGCACTGTCAACAGTCCCTAGCGCTCTCCCATTGTGACCCTTCCATGCCCCATAGACCTCCACTAGAACATAGGGTCACACCCCCCACTCTTGGGCCTGCCGCTTACACAAGATATACAACGTATCACGTACGGAGTATTAGACGTTGTCTTAGTCTGTGATAAGTTATTTATGGACATGTGTGAATAAAAGATGATGGCCTGCAAACTGGTGCATGTCACACAAATGTTAATGAGACAGACGTACAGCTGATGACTCACAATATGCATAATGGAGGACAATGACCGTCTACACTGAGGTGAGACTGACCTCAGTAATATAGCCCACGTATCCAGTCACAGTGCTAATGTTCGACTGAGCACAATGAAGAGTTAAGCAAAATCTATCAGATATTTGAAAGTTACGTTTATAGAGTGTTTCAATGTTGGTTTGCATGCTTTCTAGGGTGTTCTGCAGGGCTTATACAGGTTTACTACAGGTGTTTATGTTCCCATCAATGGAAATATGTAAGATTTTCTTTTGTACCCACCAGAAGTCCTACCTTATTCTTCAGCTCTGGGCACTTTAATGCCTCATGGGTTGATTTGTCTTCAAACTCTAAAACCACATTTCAGTCTTTTCTTGTTATATGAATCTTACATTAAATGATTAGTTCAGTTCTGAATTAAAAATTTACTCACTCCTATGTCATCCAAGATGTTCATGTCTTTGTTTCTTCAAAAAGAAATGAGGGTTTGAGGAAACATTCCAGGATTTTTCTCCATATAGTGGACTTCAATGGGGATCAGTGAATTGAAGGTCCAAATTGCAGTTTTTTCCCCCCTAAATATACTGTTGAAAAATTTGGGGTCATTAAGAACTGATCCTATGTACTTAATGCACAGTTTCTAATAAAAATTACTACTTTTCTTTATCAACTATGTGTTAAATATATTTAAAAGTGACAAAAGCATTTCCATTGTTACATAAAAACAACAAACAAACAAAAAATTCTGTTCTTTTATTTTTTAGCGGTAGTTTATACTTTGTTTAATTGTGCATTTTTAAGATACAGTTGAGGTCAAAAGTTTCCATACACCTTGCAGAACCTGCAAAATGTTAATTATTTTACCAAAATAAGAGGGATCATACAAAATGCACGTTATTTTTTTTTTTATTTAGTACTAGTATAAGATAAGTCAACAAGAGGAAATAATAGTTGAATTTATAAAAATGACCCTGTTCAAAAGTTTACATACACTTGATTCTTAATACTGTGTTGTTACCTGAATGATCCACATTTATTCATTTTTTTTCATTTAGTGATAGTTGTTCATGAGTCCCTTGTTTGTCCTGAACAGTTAAACTGCCCACTGTTCTTCAGAAAAAACCCTTCAGGTCCCACAAATTGTTTGGTTTTTCAGCATTTTTGTGTATTTGAACCCTTTCCAACAATGACACAATGATTTTGAGATCCATCTTTTCACACTGAGGACAACTGAGGGACTCATATGCAACTATTACAGAAGGTTTAAACGCTCACTGATGCTTCGGAAGGAAAAACAATGCATTAAGAGCCGGGGGGTGAAAACTTTTGAACAGAATGAAGATTCTTATTTTTCTTATTTTGTCTACATACCTTTTTTTTTCATTTACTACTGCGATTCAGAAGCTTCAAAAGATAATTACATGTTTCCCAGAAGACAAAATAAGTTAAATTTACCCTGATCTTCAAATTCAAAAAGTTTTGAAGCAGCATGAGCGTTTGAACCTCTGTTAAAAGATGGATCTCAAAATAATAGAGTCATTGTTGGAAAGGGTTCAAATACACAAAAATGCTGAAAAACCAAAGAATTTGTGGGACCTGAAGGACTTTTCTGAAGAACAGCGGGCAGTTTAACTGTTCAGGACAAACAAGAGACTCATGAGCAACTATCACTAAACAAAAAAACACAGCTGTGGATCATTTAGGTAACAGCAAAGTATTAAGAATCAAAGAATAAAATGCTATCTATTAAATTAGCCATAGCAATGTGAATAAAAAGCCTGTTTTATTTCAAAGAAATGGTGGAAATGTGCTTGACTTTTTAAAATGTAGCAAAAATGACTGAATTCTTTTGTGATGTGTGTATATCAACGGTTGGACACTGTTAGTTGACAAATTAAATAAACTAGGGAGAGTGTGAAAGAGAGTTTATTTTATAAAAGTCCACAGGCCCAAAAGTGCCTATAGTTGTAGAAAGTCCTAATTATGAAACCGTCGATTGTTTATGGTGTGGTAATGTCAAGTCAAACACTGCACAGGCTTCGATTTTGCCATGATTTTCCTCATTGTTTCCCGATAGCTCTTAAAAGTTGGACTTTTAGTTTTGTCTATTGGACTCATTAAGTTTTAAATATGTATATATTTTTTCATTCTCTGTTTGTATAATGGTGTAACTGTAAAACTATGCCATTTGTTTGACCATTCAAAGAAACAAAATTGAGTAATTATAATTCATTTGTCAAACACAATCTCCCCGGACTACACATTGTACCTGATATCCGCGAAATCTCTCTGATGCGGTCACTAAAAGTTCACCGCAGAGAAAAACACAACGCTGAATTACATCCTAGCTGTTTAGACGTCTCCATCAAAACCTATGACAGACTATTTCTTTCTTTTGAAGTCCTAGCTTATTCCTGACTTTTCAAAATAAGAATGATGGTTAGGAAAAAATTAGTGGGAAATTTGTTTTTGTTCTGCGAATGGATTGGCGGGAATTTGCTGTAAGGGTGTGTTGTTGATTTAATTAACCACAGAGGTGGTTGGTGCCATTAAATAAAACCTCATTCCCTCCCTATCTCACCGTTACGTCACCTGAAAAGAAATCATTTTGGCGACGCCGTCAGTAGAACGTATTAAAAAAGGGTGTAATTGTAATATATGAGTATAATATCTCAATGTAACCAAATGACTACTAAGGAACTCATGACTAGTAAGTTCTTTGTTTGATGTGGTGGACACAGCCAAAGGCTACAACCACAAATCTGAGAAAAGACAGGAACGAGAGAGGGAAAAAGAGTTTAATCCACATTCACAGGTGTGTCACACCTTTGTTACCATCTCTGAAGTTCACAACGGACTCCAAGACAAAGGCCAGAGCTATATGTGCCCATTGTAGCCTGGAGAACAATACAGTGACTGTGACTTACTAATCCCTGTGGCGCGCTGACAGCTCAGGCCTGAAGCCACGCTAGGCCTCATCTTCACTCAGAGCAGTGTCTGTGAACCACAGCGATGGGAACGGGGAGTATTTATAGTAGCCAGAATCTTGCCAAAAGCAGGGAACCAAAAGCCATTGTGGGAGAAAAATATTATCCCTATTGTCAACCTGTGGCCGTCATTGTAGCGTCACTTGATGGATGAGAAACTATGTGTCTGGAGGGGAAATGGCTCACTGCATGAAAGCTTTTCAGGAGATATTTGTAATGAAACTAGCCCATAAAAGAAGAGAAAGAATTGCAGTTCGTATTTCATAAAGCAGGTGGCTGTCAGATTTTACTCACCTCACCCATCCTGGACGTACCTGTGACCTATAAATGACTACAAAAACATCTCAGTTTCAGGGTTGGGCAACAGGTCAAGAGTTAGAATTGGAATTTGATTTGACTGGGCAAAACACACAGGAAGCAAAACTGCAATTTGATTCGGAATTAAAGGAAGTTGAATTTTACAATTTGAGTACTTAAAAAGTACTTTAACTGGTATGCATTCTGGGAAATGAAGTGTTCTTCCATCTTAGTCAGTAATTTTGGCAAATACATATTTAGATTATAAGGATAGTTCACCCAAAAATGGAAAGTTGTTTTTTCTTTGTACAATGAAAATTATTTGGGACCCCACTGACTAACTTAATGGACAGCTCTTCAAAATATACAAATATTTAGATACTTTTTTTGTGTTCTACAGAAGAAGAAAAGTCAAATTGGTTTGGAACAGAGTAAGTTATGACAGAATTTTCTGCTTTGGATTAAAGTGATATTTTACACAAAAAATGTAAATTCTGTCATTAATAACTCACCCTCATTTTGTCCCAAACCCTTAAGACCTTCACTGATCTTTGGAACACAAATTAAGATAATTAAGCTTTCTGACCCTGCATAGACAGCAATGCAACTACCATGTTTAAGGCCCAGAAAGGTAGTAAGGACATTGTTAAAATAGTCCATGTGACATCAGTGGTTTAACCGTAATATTATGAAGCTATGAGAATACTTTTTGTGCACAAAGAAAACAAAAATCTGACAATGTTCAACAATTTCTTCTCTTCTGTGTCAGTCTTCAGTGCATGTTCACAAGAGTACCACTCTGTGCATTCTGGTGGCGCTATGACTATAGCTGGATATTGACATGTAGATGTCCTCAGGCCAGCACTTTCATCAAACATATGAAGTTTGTTGCAAATTGAACATCGCTGAGTTAATGCAAAGAATGATGTATCTTTTTGCCAACAGGTGGCGATAGTTATAACTGAATATTCGCCTTTATATATCTTCAGGCCAGGACTCTTACCAAACATGTGAAGTTTGGTGCAGATTGGACATTGCATGTTTGTTAGTGTCAAACATGTCATTTCCTGATGCAAGCAGGTGGCGCTATGATTATAACAGAATATTGGGCTTTAGATGTGTTCAGTCCAGGACTCTTATCGAACGTGAAGTTTGGGCCAAATCGGACATCGTATGGCTGAGCTACAACACCTAGTCTAATGACGAAATTCTCATGACGAAACATCGAACTTTGTCAGGCCACCACGGACACTCCATTTATCAAAAACTCAAGATCTTTGCAATTTAACATTGCAAAGGCCTTTGGAGTAGAGTGACCAAATATAATGTTGATGCCATTAAATCTCTATGAGGAGTTTGTTAGAGTGTAAAACACGGCATTTCTTGTTGCTTTGTTGCTATGTCTATAACTGAATATGGTCATGGGCATGTTTTAAGGACAGGACTCTTCTGAAACATGTGAAGTTTGGGGCAGATCGGACATTGTTCGGCGAAATGTTGAAGAACACGCCCTTCAATGAAAACTCTAGATCTTAGCAATTTAACGTCACAAAGGGCTTTAAATTACACTGACCAAATTTGGTGTTGATCTGTTTAAAACTCTAGGAGGAATTCATTTAAATACAACACCTGAAAATGGCAAAAACGACACAAAACTTGCAGAGAAAATTCAAAATAACAAACTTCCTGTAGGGTTTCGGACTTCGTACAAAGGACTATTTTTGTAGGTGCTCGGGTGATACATAAGTCTACCAAATTTTGTACATGTATATGAAATATTGCTCGATCAGCACTCAGTCAGCATTTTTACATCACTTTTAGCCTGTGTGCAAAGTTTCATGACTTTTCGAGCATGTTTAGGCCCTCAAAAATGCGATTTATTTTGGAGAAGAAGAAGAATCTAAACAATTTCAATAGCCCTAATCATGTATGGTACCTCAATTCAAATTCAAATTCTGTAACTGATCATTAATTAAAATCTTGATTCATTTCTGAATGGCGCACAATACAGCATAGTTTATGTTCTGTACTGATACTGTTTCTCGGCTGCTTCGGTTATTATATTTTGTGCCATCTCCGTGTTGTGAAAACCGACACTTGGAACGTTTTCACAGGTGACATTATTCCCAAACACACCTTAGCCCTGGAGAAAAGCAAAATGTGTGGCGTTGTGAACAACAATGCATTTCTGGAGCTCACCTAAACCCTTTTGTTCGCTCCACAATGACTGCGGTTCCCGCCCTTTTCTTGTAAACAGCGAGAAAAGAATAACGCATACCTCGCGAGAAAATATCAGTATCCTGAATCACACTCTTAATCAGGCCACCGCATAAAAAACGCTCACTGCCAACACCACCCCTCGAACTTCGAAAATAATCGAGAAAGAAAGGACCGAGTGGGCAAGGAATCAATAGGAAGAGGGGAATATCTGATGAAATGTTTTCTTGTCAATGCTCAACCTCATCACCCCTCCCTTCCCTGGTTTGACCTTCCTCTGTGAGCACATCCAGCCACAAAGAGGCTCCATTCTCTCGGGAGATAGAGCGCCTTGCTCTTGTGCGGAAACTCTATCACCTGCCTAAAAGAAAACTGTGTCATCTCCCCCCTCCAGCCCAGCAGGAAGTCTCCAGCCAAGCAGATCACACACCCTGTAATATTCAGAGTGACCTTCAGCGAGCCACCAAACTTTCTCACAGTCTGCCATGTTTCATGACGCTACATATTGGATGTAGTTTTGCGCAGGGTAGTGACTTGGCACCTTGAAAAGAAAGCCAATTTCAAAGGAAGAGTGTGGCTGATTTGCCAGTGTAAACATGCAACATTCTATTATACGGCTTTGTAGAATACTTGATTCTGATTGGTCAATCATATGTCAGGTCTGTCAAGCGATTACATCTTGTTTTTTCTTTTAAACTTTTTATCTAATTAGTTCACAATATATTTTCATAAATTTCTTTGTATGAAAGATAATATGCATTAATTCTAAATTATTAAACAACTTCAACTAAAATCAATGTTTTATGTCAACGTATTTATTTGAGGGCAAGACACCACAGGAAAATAGGGTAAAAACTTACAAATATCACTATAGTTTAGAGGGTGATTAATTATGGTACATTTAAGACGATTGTTTTGTATTGTGTTATGATTAAAAATGCAAATGAGGCATTAAATTTGCACACATTTCCAGAACAGAAATCTGAACATTTGGTTAAAGTTTCGTTTTGTTTACACGTTAAAGAAAAAATGTTTTTAAAGAGAGACTTTGAATCTCTCCATAAATCATAAAAATACTACCAACATCCAGAAAATTCTGTTTTTAGGAATAAAATGGTATGTAAATAAGATAAATAATATATGAACACACAACAAAGTAAAACCTTTCAGAATATGGATAGGAATAAAACTGTAAAATGTTTTGGCTCAGTGCATGAAAAAGAAAGAAAGAAAGAAAGAAAAAGGCCTTTAAAGATATGTATTGTAATTAATTTATAGACGCAAAAAGATAAAGTGTAATAGTTTGCTGCAATTACGCATGCCATTGGTCAGTTTAGTGATAGCGATATTTGTTTTACAAATTATGGTGTTTTTTCACAAATTCTTGAGATAACGCTAACAAGCCACAAGATTGAATGACCTACATGTTTTGAATGAAACCAAAATAAAGCTGATGTTAAACTGATAATCAAAGTAAAAGGCCCTGTTAAACATTTTCTTCCTCCTTGCTGTTGAGTGAATAGATATTAGATAACAAATAAGCTCAGAATGTCTTTCATATCCTCAAAGACTGTTCTCTGAATCTTGGCTCGCCGTGGGTTTGCACTATAAGTGCTTTTGGTTGCACTACAAAGAAAGCCTCAGTGAACTTCGCTGTTTGGCTGTACTACAGTTCCTTCCTGTTCATGGAAATTTTGTCTCTGAAATGTGTTCTGATACACAAAAAAATTGGACTTCCTCACAGGTTAATACGCGAAAACACAGCTCCATATTAATGAAAATGTGTTCCACCTGAGAAAAGGATGGCTAAACATACAGAGTATTTCAAGAATTTAATTAAATCTACTGGACTGTTTTTTGCTGTCCATACAAACAGTAAGTCTACAGAAAGGCAGTTTCCTAAGTTTAGCGTTCACTAAAATAACCTTTCATTATTCAGTGTAAATTAGAAAAACATGAAGGTATAAAAACTTACTGGCAGACAGACTGTCGAAAGTTTGTTGTGACTGAGGCGAATTGTAGCGTATTGTGGATCAATAGCGACCTCTGCTGGCTATGTATAAAACTACTAAATCTGACTAAAACTGACGGTAGAATCGCCATAACAAATGTGATCCTAATCAAATTAGAACACTGTATTCTATTCTTTGTATTTGTAATATATCTATTTCAATCCATTAGAGTATCCAGAACAAATCATAACAAATGAGAAATATAGGCTATACTATCACATTTGGTCTTTTAGAAATAACGTTGAACTTGGCTATTATAGCCATCTAATTAGCTCAAATTAAACTGTATATATGTGTATACATATAGCCTACTAGATGATAGATGTTTTAGAACTAGGCTACTTGAATGTGGCCAAAACTCTGTCACCACTAGATGGAACTATTAATTAAGATTTTACTTGTCTATTAGTGTAAGCCTAAATTGTTAACTGTTTTCAGATCGTGTGAATGATGCAAGAACTGCAAATGCTCGCTTTATCTACTAGAATACTGGGTATTCTACTCTACATTCCGGTTGCGTTGTGATATAATGATGTATTATAGCAGGTAGAAGAGGATGACAAATCACGGTGGTTTATGAAGTCATGAGTTTTAGCAGTCAGATAATGCTTTCCTCATTGTAAGCTCAGTGAACCCCAGAGCGCTCATCTTGCAGCAGCGGTGGAGAACGTGAGAGCCGTTTCTGAGCTGTCCTTGCCTGACAAAGTGCTTCATCTCCTGTGAGACTCCCTCAGGGGACCAGTTCAGTGTTCTGGGAAACTAACGGGCTCGACAGCTGCAATCCTCCACAAACGTGATGAAAAGTCGGTTTCCTCTTCAAACCGCACACATTCTTAATCACCACATGGGCACAAGCTCACACAGTTTGGGGTTCTACATTTTGGAAAGTGCAGTGTTTTAAGGTATGTGTTTAAGGTGATAACTTTAAAGAGAACTAGTTTCAACGCGAAACGTCAGGCATTTGATAAACGGACGCGAAAGATGTTGTGAAGGGACAAAATCCCTTAGTTTACGTATTCAGAAAGTTGAGTCAAAATTAAGTTTATTAAACTTTATGAAATTTAATCAGTCTGCAAGTATGTTCATTAAAGTATTGCTTCTTAGAAAAGTGACACATTATAATTATGTGTAACAAAGCCTAGTGTAGTTATCATATATCACCAAACATAGGCTATACGATTCAACAGGATAAATGAATCTGAATCAGGATAAACACTTGATCAAGTGACGTGTCTGTGATAAAAATGACAACTTAATTTGATTTAGAAAGCATCTCCTGTGTACAAACGTCTCGCAGACATCTGTAAGATGTCACTTTTACATACATTCTAAATCATAAACATTTTAAAGACATCTAATAGACGTCTATTTGACATCTGAAAGGAAACGTCCAATAGACGTATTGCAGATGAGCAAACTACGTAAAAAATACGCCTTGCAGATGTAAATGTAGACGTAAAATAGACGTCTCCAAGATGTATGTGTGCTATCAGGGCTAACATTGTCATAACCCAGATATCACATGTACATCTGCAAGATGCCTGTTAAAAATCTCTTAATGATATGCTGTGTACAAACATCTGACAGATGTCTGTAAGATGTCAGTTTTACATACATTCGAAAATTTGACGTCTGCATTTACATCTGCAAGACGTATTTATCAGAGTGTTTGCACATCTGCAATACGTCTATCGGACATTTCCTATCAGATGTCAAATAGACTTCTATTAGATGTCTTTAAGATGTTGATGATTTACAGTAGAACGCATGTAAAACTGACATCTTACAGACATCTGTAAGATGTTTGTACACAGCAGATGCTTTCCAGATCAAGTGATCTTTAACAGACATCTTGCAGACGTAGAAAAAACATTCCGAAAACATTCAAAAATAACGTTTCATATCTTATTGGTTGTAAACTGTTCTTTAAAATACATTTTGTTAGCTGGGCTGGTACATAAAAAGATTATTATGCATCAAGGCCACTGAAGTGGCGTAGACATTCACTGAGCGATTCATTCAATGATAAGGTAAAGTACATAAAAAGAAAAGACAGAACAAGCCACAAATATCACAATCATAAATAAACTTAAACATACTTTGGAGTATAACATATGTGGACAGATATTTTGTGTTTTGTTCCATCTAGCCTTATAGGTCATGTTGTTGTGAAAAATAGTGAGAGAAACAAAATCTCAAAACAAACCAAAACAGATTCCACAGGGTGAAAACATCCTATCAAAATACGATTTTTAAATGTCTGTCGGATGGTTGGAAAAAATTACAAGTGCCTTAAAAGTGATTTTCAGTGTGCTTCCCTGGCTATACAAGTTGTTCTTTTTTTCACAAGAGTTGGTTTTAAGCTAAATACAGACAGCATTTCAAATATTTCAACACATATAGCGATATCTGTTTTTGTTTGCTGGAATGGACATAAAAACATCAGGCTATATATAAAAACAGATTTGTGTGCAATGACTTTGCTGTTTAACTACTTGTAGGTCCCACATGCATTTGCATTCATTGCATAATGTCCATTGATGTAAGTTCAAAGGAAGTGCATGAGTACAGACAGTAAAAAGAGAGAGAGAGAGCGAGAGCGAGAGATGGAGGGGGATAAAAGACAGAGAGGTGCCAGATGTTTATGCTGTAGCTCCACATAGTCTGACCGCTGCTGAAATGTCTTTGGTGTCCTCTGATCGTGCTGAGACCACAAAAGGCCAGGTCTGTGGAAAAAAGAATAAAAATATCACTCACACATTGCTGGTAAAATGCCATAAGATGCAGATGCGAATGCATGTAATGCTCTGTTTACTGTAGAGTATTACTTTTATTTAAAAATATTTGCAGGATTTATTTTAATATTATATGTTGATAATACAGAATAAAAATATTTAATAAACCAATATATATGAACAAGTATATTTCACTTTAAAAAGATAAATGATATATGATAATATGATAATTTACATGTTAAATGAATAAAATAATAAACTATATTTTAATTTAATACATTAATACAGTATAGGTGCTGATATTGTAATATGTGAAATAAAATGTGTACTGTTAAAAATTATTTAGATTTCTTTTTAAAATTTTAGATTATTTATATTAATACTAAATATTTATATTAATACTGAATATCAAAAAGTAAATACTTTTTAAAATAATTTTAAAAAACATTAGCATATCATATAAAGTAAAAAACCTTTTTAACATTAACGTTTTTAACATATATATATATGCAACATAAACTGTTAAATTTAATACAGTATATGTGCTGTTACTTTAATATGTAAAATAAAATATGTACTGTTATTAATTATTTATATATGATTTTTATATTTAAAATATATAATTTTATAATATATATTTTATAATTCTAATATATATATATATATATATATATTTATAAATTTAATAATTAAATATATTTATTTAATTTAAATTTTATTAAAATACTATAATGAAATACTATATATATGTATATATATATATATATAATGCAGCATATGCACTGTTGCTGTAATATATAAAATAAAATATGTACTGTTAAGAATTATTGAATTATAATTGAATTATGATTTTAAAATTATTTATATTTAGTACAGAATATTAAACAAGAAATATGAACTGTTAAGTAAAATTAACTGTAAAATAAAACGTAATTATTTAAGTAATTTATATTATGTTATTCATAGTAATTATTAATTAAGTAATTAACTATTATTTATTAATATATTTGTTTATGCATCACCGGTATTTAACAAAATAATACTTTTTTTATTTTAATATATAATTTTAAAATATGTTATTAATGTGTAGCATCAGCATATGTAGCTTACGGTATATTTCAAATAAATCATGGTTATAATTGTTTATAATTGAGTATTTAAATACAGATAAACTTCTTTAGCATTATACCATGGTACAGTAATGGTATCTAATAGCAATACTGTAGTACTTTAAAATTATACGATTATATGATTACCCTACTCATCTATCATGGTATTTTTATGTTACTCCTAAAAAAAATGATATGATACTATACAACTTACTTTCTGTTATGCTTTCTGTTTCTATCATTTCATATGGATTATGCATTATACAAGTAATACTGAACAATAAATGTTCTCGACCAGATGGAAGTGTATACAATCCTTAGATAAACTCAGACAACACTCACTCATACCAAGTTTACAGGATGTACAAAGCTGTTCTCGTATCTGTCCTCTTGCAAGAGCTGTCTGAGGTGAGAAATATAGCTGGACGCCAGACGCAGCGTGTCCAGCTTTGACAGTTTGGTGTCTGCCGGTACCCACGGCAGGCTGGTCTTCAGCCGCGAGAACGCTTTACTGAGAACCCTCATGCGTGCCCTCTCCCTGGCGTTAGCTGCGTTTCTCTGAGACTGTCTGCCGTCCTTCCCCATCTTCATTTGCTTGTTGCTGTTGGCAGCAGAACGAGGTTGTTTGGTCTTTGCTTTCAGACTGTCATCGATACTAAACTCGTCTTCTGAATCTTCTAGAGAACGTGTGTCCATGTGAGTGATTGACAGCTCCTGGAGATCTTCAGGATCACTCACCGAACCCGTGGACATCACGACTGCACCTGCTTCAGAGCAAACAACTTGGGTTCCTGCGCTTCAAAGGTATATGATATTCGGAGTCCTTTATGTAGATTTAGAGCAACAGGTGCTGCCTAAATTTCAAGTCTCTGTAAAATAAGCCCAGGCAAGAAAAAGGCGCATCAACACACGGCCATTATTTAAAGTCATTCAGCATCTTCTGAAAGTAAATAGATGTTAAAATTGTTAAGTAGACTTAAGCAGAGTGTATCTTCTGCCTGTCTTAGCTAGCATCTCAGAGCTTGTCCTGTGGTGTACCAAGCACATTTAAGGTTTGGGGTTTGGCAGGGTCACTCTGGATCAGGCATTTCTCCTCCCCTTTCCCCCATCTAACTTTTGGCAAGACGACTTGACACAGTGGCACTGACAGCATATGCTGCATGAATCCATGGAATCTGCCATGAACTAACAGCATAAGCTGTTTAACCACACCACATGAAACAGCCTGCAGATCTTTATAATTGGCTAATTATTATTTACAAAATAACTGAATAATAATAACCACACAATCCTTCAGAAATAATTCAAAAATGCTGATTTGGTGCTCAAGAAACAGTTCTTCTTATCAGTTTTTCTGCTAAATATATTTTGTGGATACAAAAATACACTACTATTCAAAACACTGGGTTAATTAATTTATTTTTTTTTAAGTAATAAATACTGTTATTCAGTAAAGATGCATCAAACAAATCGAAAGCAACATTTACAGTGTTATAAAAGATTTCTATTTTAAAAATAATTAGAGAATGCTGGGAAAAATGTATCATGATTTCTACCAAAAATAATAAGCAGCAAAAGCTGTTTTCGACATTGATAATAATTAATATAATTAATAATTGAGGATCAATAATAACTGATAATATATTAGCATATTAGAATGATTTCTGAAGGATCATGTGACACTAAACTGGAATAGTGGCTTAAATTAAATTATATAAATTGATATATATTCAAAATTATATTATATATTTAATATTGTTATAAAATATTAAATTCAATATTAATTGAAAATTCTAAATACGTTTAACAAACATAAATAAAATAACAAAAAATCAATACATGCAATAATAAAAAAATCCATACATGCAATAATGCAAATATAATACTTATTTAAATACTTACATTAAATTATTTAAATTAAATACTTGCATTTATTAAAGTTCAATATTAATTTAAAATTCTGAATACGTTTAATAAAAAAAATATAAATAAATAAAATAATAAAAAATCAATACATGCAACAATGCAATAATAAAAAATCAATACATGCAATAATGCAAATTTAATAATTATTTAAATACGTACATTAAATTCTTATTTAAATTAAATACTTGCATTCATTAAAGTTCAATATTAATTTAAAATTCTGAATACCTTTAACAAAAAAATTAAACCATAAATAAAATAATAATGCAATATACTTAGTTAAATACATTAAATACTTATTTAAATTGTATGTATATATATGTGTGTGTGTGTGTGTGTGTCAATTTTTATTATTAAATGTAGTAAAATATTTAAGAAATCAACTTTAATCATGGAAGTTACATCTGTTATTTAAATAATGAATAAATCTGTAACACTTTATAATCATTACATTCATTAATTTATTAATCTTAGTTAATGTTAATTTCACATTGTTTACTTCACTTAGTTAATTTGTTAATAATTAAAATCACAAGTTGTGTTTGTTAACATTAGTTAATTCACTGTCAACTGACATGAACAAACAATGAACTGTATTTACATTAACTAACATTAATAAAGATGAATAAATAATGTAATAAATGCATTGTTCATTTTTCATTTATGTTAGTTAATACATTAACTAATGTTAGCAAATGACACTCATTGTAAAGTGTTACCAATAAATCATTAGTCAGTAATTAATAAATAAATTGTTTCCTTTTAATTTACATTACATTTGTTAATTTCATTAAAAATGAAGAATAATAAACATAAAATATATAATAAATGTATTCAATTGGATTAAAACCGCGTTCTCCAAAACTTCTGTTCAGTGGTCACCAATGGTTCGCTTAAATGCTTTTTCCCACATGCTCTTAAGCAAATAGAAATGTCTGAAGGCTTATCAAACGTTCTTAATCCACTGGCCATTTCACAGAGATATTGGGTTTCTGCTTGGTTAGAGCGCTCTCACACACACTCGCTGCACATTGGCCACAGCTGTCAGCACTTTACATTACATCTGCAGGATGGGGGGCAATCGCCGGGACCCTATGGGTGAAGGAAAAATACCCATGTTGACATTCTTCACATGATCACACTGCGCTCTCATTTGTCTCTCTTATCATACAGAAACATGTAAGCATTGCACATGCCAGGCAAATTCAAATGATTTTATTTCATTATACTTGACAGATGTCAGTTCAGCTGTTTTATAGGAAACTTTGTATGACTGACTCTTCAGTGTAACTGTTCTGTTGGGCCTGCTCATATTGGTGATTAAATGACACATCAAAGGGGGCCAAAGGTATTTCTGGAAATATATTTATTAGTTCAACATTATACAGAATGTATGAATAAAATCATGTAGGTTAGACATACATATGACACTTAAGTCTAGACATTTTGTACACCACCAGCCAAGAAGAGATACCTTCCATGGCCACATCCCTAATAGAATTATCTGGGTAAGATTACACAATGCATTAAAATGTATCTGTATATCTCTGCATAAAACGTGTATGCAACACTGTATCTTTCAAATGACCATACATGAAGAGCAAAATTTCCTAAACCATAAAACCGAATTTCCCACAGCTGAAATTTTCTCAGCATCTCACAATATCTCTCGGTAAACTCGATATGTATGAGTTTTCATTCCCGCCTAATGAGTGTGAAATTAAGATTTTATATTACAGCGGTCACCCTCAGCCAACAATTATCCAAAAGCACAGCTGACTCGCATGCTCCATTTTTGCAGAGGGTACATGCCAAGTGTAGACAGCTTTGGAATAACCTACAATAAACTGTTTATGCTTCTTGCTCTGTGGAATTTAAGATATTCATTCATTTTTAATAGATTTCTTTACGTTTTAGATGGAATGTTTTGGACATGTCTTGCTGCTTTTTTAACGTCTCGCGCATGAGCGCTGTGTCTTAAAGTTAAAGTTAAGAATGTCCTTTGTTACTTTCTATTTGTCTGCACCATCTTGCATTTTTTCCACCATCTGGCCAAACAGTTCCAGTTGCATTTCCATTTGAACCGTTCCAGCACCTCATCATGTTTACCAGTGCAGTTGAAACCTATATAGTGATTATAGTATTGGGGATGTTCACATAGTACATGTTCTGCTTTTTTTATCCATATGATAACCGGGCGCACTAACAAGAACGCTAAAGCCTGCAGTCTCTAGTGCGCCTTTTGAGATCAGGGGAGTGAGGTTTACCTGCACATCTTTTACCAGCTGGCCTCAGTTACACTCACCTCCCTAAACCTAACTCCCATCCGGGTCAAGGCACCAGCATAGCACCTCCAGTTCTTCTCTCCGTTTTCTTGTTCAGAATGAGATTTGAACCCAGAATGCCGGCATTGGAGGTGGGCAAGCTAACAAGTACTGCAGCCTTTAGTGTCACCTCTTGAGATCAGGGGAGTGAGGTTTACCTATGCAGCTCCTACCAGCTGGCCTCTGTTACACTCACCTCCCTAAACTTCACTCCCATCTGGGTCACGGCACCAACGTAACCCCTCTGGATCTCCTCCCTTCATTCTTATTCAGAGTGGGATTCAAACCCAGCATGGTTGCCAGCATGAGAGACAGGCACACAAAGAAGAACACAAACAAGGTAGACGCTAACAAGGAGCACAGCCTCTAGTGATTAGTGGAGTAAGGTTTACCTGTGCAGCTCTTGCCAGCTGGCTTCCGTTACACTCACCCTTAAAACCTCACTTCAATCCAGATCATGGCACCAATGCAACAACTTCGGTTCTCCTCCCCTCATTCTTGTTCCAAGCATGATTTGAACCCAGTTTGCCAGCATGGAAGGCAGGCATGCTAACATGGACCGCAGCCTCTAGCAGCATTCGCTAGTGCACCTCTTGAGTTCAGGGGAGTAAGGTTTACCTGCACAACTCCTACCAGCTGGCTTCCTTTACACCAGTGGTCTCAAACTCAATTCCTGGAGGGCAGCAGCTCTGCAGAATTTAGCTCCAAACAGCTCCAACTCACACCTGCTTAATAGTTTCTAGTAATCCTGAAGACGTTGATTATCTGGATCAGGTGTGTTTGATTAGGGTTGGAGCTAAACTGTGCAGAGCTGTGGCCCTCCAGGAATTGAGTTTGAGACCAGTGGTTTACACTAACCACCTAAACCTCAATTCCATCCGGATCATGGCACCAATGTAACCCCTCAAGTTCTCCTCCTCATTCTTGTTCCAAGTGGGATTCAAATCCATGTTGTTGGAATGGGAGGCAGGCACGCTATCAAGGGCAGCAGCCTCTAGCAGCAGTTGCTGGTGCACCTCTTGAGATCAGGGGATTGAGGTTTGCCTGTACAGCTCTTACCAGCTGGCTTCCTTTACACTCACCCCCTAAACCTCACTTCTATCCGAATCACAGCACTAATGTAACCCCTCCAGTTTTCCTCCCCCTTATGTTCCTGGTGAGATTCAAAACCAAGTCATCGGCATTGGAGGCAGGCACGCTAACAAGGACCGCAGCCTCTAGCAGTAGTTGCTAGTGCACCTCTTGAGACCAGGGGCCTGAGGTTTACCTGCACAGCTCTTTTCAGCTGGCCTCCGTTACACTCACCCCCCTAAATCTAACTCTCATGTGGATCACGGCACCAATATAACCCCTCTGGTTCTCCTCCCCTCATTCTCGTTTCAAGCTAGATTTGAACCGAGGCATGTACCCTAACAAGGACCGCAGAATATAATATGTCATTTGTTTTTCTCTTGAGATCAGGGAGGTTTACCTGCACAGCTCCTACCAGCATGCCTCCATTACATTCACCCCCCAAACCTAACTCTCATCTGGGTTACGTCACTATAGTAACCCCTCCAGTTCTCCTCCCCTCATTCTTGTTCCAAACTAGATTTGAACCCAGGTTGCTGGCATGGGAGACATGTACCCTAACAAGGACTGCAGCCTATAACATCAAGTCATTAGTGCACTTCTTGAGATCAGGGGAGGTTTACCTGCACAGCTCTTACCAGCAGGCCTCCATTACATTCACCCCCCCAAAACTAACTCTCATCTGGGTCATGGCACTGTAATAGTAATCCTCCCCTCATTCTTGTTCCGAGCTAGATTTGAACCCAGGATGCCAGCATGGGAGGTAGGTACACAAACAAGGACCACAGCCTTTAGCACCAAACATTAGTGCGCCTCTTGAGATCAGGGGAGTAAATTTTACCTGCACAGCTCTTACCTGCACCTCACTCCCTTCCGGGTCAAGGCACCAACGTAACCTTTTCCAATCCTCCTTCCCTCATTCTGGATCAGAGTAAGATTCAACCCAGGTCTAACAAGGATGTTAAAGACCACAGCCTCTAGCGTCAGTCGCTAGTGTGCCTCTTGAGAGGTTTACCTGCACAGCTCTTTCCAGCTGGCCTCCGTTACACTCACCCCCTAAACCTCTCTCCCATCTGGGTCACGGCACGAACATAACCCCTCTGATTCTCCTCCGCTCATTCTTGTTCCAAATGGGATTCAAACCCGAGTCGCCGGCATGGAAGGTGAGCATGCTAACAAGGACCACAGTCTCTAAAGATCGCAAACACTATTTTCAGTTGCTAGTGTGCTTCTTGAGATCATGGGAGTGAGGCTTACTTGCGCAGCTCTTACCAGCTGGCCTCCGTTACAATCACACCTCTAAACCTCACTTCCACTCTGGTCATGGCACCAATGTAACCACTCCAGTTCTCCTCCCTTCACTCTTGTTCCGAATGGGATTCAAACCCAGGTCGCCAGCATGGGAGGTTGGTGCACTAACAAAGACTGCAGCTTCTAGTATCAGTCGCTAATGCATCTCTTGAGATCAGGGGTGCAAGTGAGGTTTACCTGCACAGATTTGCCACGTGGACCTAACATAAAGTTGTGGGTGCATTAGCGAAAAAGGTCCACTTTGTATTGACAGTAGTGTAGTAATGTGTGTCAAACTAAGCAGCTTTCTGTTGGTTAATGTGTCAAAAATTTGAAATTAAACCTGTTGCGAAATCTGTTTGAAGAAATCTTTCACATTCACATGAAATTGCTGCTCACATTGATTCTAACTGAAATGTCTGGATTTTGCCTATGAAAAGAGATCGAACTGAAAATTGAGGCTTCACCTGAATCCCAATTTCGCAGCACCAAACTGGAACGTTTTGCAGTGCGAACCATTCAACCCATTGGTGTAAAAGAGCCTCGATGGGAACCTGTTGCTCTGAGCTTGTGATGATTTAAACTAAAAACTACATCCCTTTGAGGGAAAATCTGCAGGATCAAGATGCCTTAGTATAAAGTGTAAGCAAACAAATGTATGTGAAGCAGCAACAGAGGCACCTTTCATAACATTTTAACCCTAATCTCTCCTTTAAACAACTGTGTAAGCACATCTTTCCCAAGCTCCCACATAGGGACTAATTACATGGGAACAATGCTGCCCACGTTGTTTTAGGTCAGAGCTAACATGAGAAATGTGCAGTTGTCTGTCGGTAAGCGTGTTAAGGGTCGTAGTGTGGGCAGTGGCTCTTTTCCTTCTTTCTCTCCCTCTGTTTTGTGTGAATGAGTAAGCGGGACAGGTGCAGGACTATGACATCAGCTATGCGCGCTCTCCTCCCCTGGTTCCCATGGTCACCACACTCTCACAGCTGCAGTGTAAAACAAATGGCATGTAACAGCATCAAAACGGCCATTAGGAAAATCAATACGCCCCCATTTTAGTCAAGCCTCCCCCTGCATTGAATCAAGCACATTTAATTGAATGATATAAGTGGCTGAAGAGTGAACTATCCATTTGCTCCCAGTTCCAGCCTGACTTTGATGGGAGTGAATCTCACAAAACCTGTCTAAGAAGATGTTCAGGTCATTCCTCACCCTAAATTCAAAGGAAATAGTAGTTTTGCTTTCAAAAATGGATGGTTCTTTTAAGGATTTTTACCGGGAGTTTTAAGGATGAATTTTTCTATATATTACTGTACATAAATTTATGTTAATAAATGTTTTGTGAGCAGCAAATACGCATATTAGAATTATTTCTGAAGGATCATGTGACACTGAGTACTGAAATAGTGTCTGTTGAAAATTGTGCTTTGCCATCACTGGAATAAATTACATTTTAAAATATGTTAAAGTCTGTAAACATTCGAGAGCAATTTGCCAGTGCATCTGCACTGCAACTGTAGTTATTATATGCATGTATGAATATTTATATCTTCAGTAGACTTCAGAATATGCTTTTGCTAAAGTAACACAATACAACAAGATGATGCCGTTATCTAACAAATCATTTAAAAGGTACTTTAGTTTAAAATCTTGTAATATTGATTTAATACATATTAAAAGCACAAACCAACACATTCTTAACTGTGAATGTTTATCCAGTTTCTACAAGAATTTAAATGTAGGCAGTTTTTACAACCAGAGGCTGCACAATGTTGTTGCATCTTGAAACTTATTTTTATTGCGAGTGACAACATATAGACTGTTCCAAGATGGCGGATGCGTAGTTGTGTCTGGAACAGTCAAATGTGGCATCTACCTATACATATCTATGAGCGTCTCGACCACTTAATCGAGAGTTACCATCATTATCGTTGGTTACTACAGCCTAGTTTGCTAGCTAGCTATGCCTTCATCACGTAAATGCACGCGAGACTGTGTAAATCCAATTAAGCTGCTAGAAGGATCTATTCAGGTTGTAGCACCATAGAGCGGCCATGTTGGTTGCGCTGAATGTAAACAATGCCGCTGAACCAGACGAAACTTGCGTATTTTGCTTATTATTGCTTTTGAAAATGGTCAATTATTGTCATGTTTTGGGCTGTACTAATCACTCAGAAAAACATCTAGAGTACTATAGACTGCCAAACGTTATAACAATTCAAGGAGAAGGGTGCAAAAAACTGTCTGTGGAACAAAGCGTATTTGTGTTTGTGGTTGGCCAAACTAAACTAGGATTTCCAGGGCAAGAATCTTGGCAACATTCATGTTTGTTCCTTCCGATCATTTCCGGTCTGGTAGGTTAAATATTAGGTGATATCTTAATACTGCTCATACGTATCTTTACCACCTCTTAACTTATACAAAAGTAAGTCAAAATATTGCGCCCTTTCCTGCTTACTAAGTCCTTCTCTATATGATTTAGCAGCTTCCACACTTTTTTCCATGGTTTAGACAGTATAAATTAGCAGAACAACACACTCAGTAGTACATTTAATGTGCAATCCATGCTGTTATTTACATCCGAGTATCGCAGATAAGCCGGGTATCTGACCAAATCGTGACGTAAGTGCAAACCCTCTATTTGACACACTGTAAAAAACAATTTGTTTAGTCAACTTAAAATAATTTGTTACCCGGCTGCCTTAAAATTTTAAGTTCAGTTAACTCAAATAAAGTTTTTCAACTCGAAATGTTAAGTTATACTAAATGACAGCTTAGATATTTGAGTTGATTCAACATAACATTTTAAGGCAGCTGGGTTACTTAGCCAGCTTTTGAGTTTAACAAACACAAATATCTAAGTTGTCACTTAATACATCTTTTTTTTAATTTGTTTATTTTTAAAGATTTATTTTTTGGCATTATTACAGACAGGACAGATCAGAAAGGACAGGAAGTGAAGCGGGAGAGAGATGGGGGGCAGGATCGGGAAAGGTCCTCGAGTTGGGATTCGAACACGGGACGCCCAGAGCACAACTGCGCTATATGTTGGTGCGCTGCCCACAAGGCTATCGCCGCCGACTATCACTTAATACATCTTAACATTTCAAGTTAACTAAACTTATTTGAGTTGACTGAACTTAAAATTTTAAGGCAGCAGGTAACAAATTTTTTTAAGCTGACTCAACAAATTGTGTTTTTTGTTTTTTACAGTGCAGTTGGGAGAATTGGCGAGAAGGGTATAACTGCAGCCTTGAGATCTCCAAAAGGGGTGGGAACTCCAAAATGGGGTGGGAGCTCCAAAACAGGGCTTGGCTTCCTCCCATTAACAGACATTAACATGACACACATGCACAATTTTGTCCCCAATAAACTTTAGTGCAAACTCCGCCCCAAAGCTGATTCTAAAGATTTTATTGTTTGTGAGACTCGGGTCAATCACAGTGTTGATTTCCTACATTATGCTACAAAAATGCTAACCCCTAAACCTACCCCGCACTTAACCTTAACCAGTGAAACTGACTGCACAGAGGGATTGGCGCTGAACAGAGTAGTAAAGAAAGTTGCAGTTCAGGAGATAAACAGTTAATGAGATCACAGAGCCTGGCCGTTCTGTAACTCCTCAACCAGACCTCACCGGAGAATGGGACCTTTTTAGTTACACCCAGCATCACTACCCCCTCTTACCCTGCGAATTTCATGCCCTGGGAAGGCCCCGTTGCTTGAAGCAAAACAGTAGAGTAAAAACTTTCCCCTGCGCTGAGCTGGGACGGCTTGCGGGAGAGCTTATGGATGATTATCGTTTATATCATTAAGCAGAGGTTCCAATTCCAGTCCTAACCCCACTGGCCACAAGCTTTTGGCATACAAGTTTATATAGCTGATTTTATTTTATTTTAGATCAACTAGAAATAATGTTTAATTTATAAAGTTTTATTTTGAAATGTAAGTCAATAACAATTAGCTGAAGCCAATGGTGAAAGTCATTGCGCGACGAGACCCCACCCCATTTTGGAGATTCTGCCCCATTTTGAAGATCTCCGGGCTGCAGTTACACCAGAGCCACTAGAACAGTGGTTTTTAAACCGGTCCTACGAGCACCCCCAACACTACACATTTTCTGTGTCTCCCTCATCTATCACGCCTGATTCAACTAATCTGCTCGTTAGTAGAGACAGCAAGACCTGAAATGGGTGAGTCAGATAGGAGAGACCTACAAAACTCGCAGGACAGGTTTGAAAACCACTGCACTAGAAGGCAAGCCTGCAACCATTAGCCGAAAATGCGCTGAATAACAGCTTTTTAGAGGAAATGGCTTATCATTTAATAAATCGACAGCCTATCTGCTAATCTGTTTTACACTAAACAATATTTTTGGACTGAACAATTTTAGAGTTTACCACAAAAAAATGCTGTTTTATAAGAAAAGTCACTGACTTTTTGCAACAGGTGGGATTCAGTTTACGGCATTTCTCATTTATTCCTACGTATCTGTAAACGGCGATTGAGTGTCACACAACTCTGACCGAAATTAACTTTTTATTAACTTACCTGTACATTTAATAACAGTATTTTATGTCATTATAATGAATTATCTGCAAAGAACATGAAATTTGATTCAATATTTACTGATATGTCATGATTTGATGGGTTAATGATGTGCATTTTTACGTGTGTAAAACAGTCATTCTAAAAGTAAATTTGAACGAACCCACCGTATTTGCAAGAATGGCTAAATGTTTTTGTGCAGCACATACTGTATTTATTTACATTACTACAGGTTTGTTTACCAGACTTGATTAAAAACTAGGGATGCACCAAATTTTCGGCCGAAAGAGAAAAACGGCCGAAAATATCACTGGGCGGTGTGACGCTGTGCTCAGTATTCCGCTCTATGAATGTGCTCATGTACCGCTACTCATGCTCATCGGAAAAACAGAGTCTGCTCAAATAACGCGCCTATAGGAAGTTTCTATGCAGAATACTTGTTCCTGTTTGCAGTAGCGATACTGTGCTATGCTGTAGTAGAGCTGTACTGGCCAGCACTGGTGAAATGACCTTACCCTCTCATCCACTGATCTTTGCGAAGTGTAATTATGATCCATGATCCGCATGTGGTAAACTACAACTTCCGCATTTGTCCGCGTGTTGCCATAGTGTTCATAAGCGGAAATCGAGGATAGCACGGATATTATCATTGATAGGTGACACTAACCAGGGACGAGTCATTATTTAAAACTGGAATTTCTCTGGATTTACAAATCCTTGAGAACTTTTGAGATAATGTAAGTACCCCCTCATCTCCGTAGCAAGAAAATCTCTGGTTATCGGCATCGGCAGCGGTCCCACGAGTGGGCGTGATTTCAGCGCTGGCAGCGGACACGCCCCCCTCATTACAGAAGCAGCGCACACGCCCCTTTATTTTTAAAGTTTTTGGTAACTTGACGTTTTTTTTTTCAGCATTCAAATTTGGCTGTTTATTAGAAAAAAAATGCAATAGTATTACTGCTTTTACTGCATTTTTAATCAAAAGACTGGAACTTGGGTGAGCATAAGAGACTCTCTTATAAAAATATTTCTTATTCTAAAATTTAAAATGATTAGTAGCATAAGTATTATAGTAATGCACAATTTTTTTTTATTAGGTTTCATTATGTAAATGCTTGAATAATTTAAAATACACATCTTTAATTAAGAGCATGTTGCAATGATAATTTGCTGGAAATAATGTTTTTTGTCTCCATTTTTTACCTTTATACAAAGTATATCTTGTTTTTTACTATACATTAACAATTTTGTACTGAAATGCACTGGATTATCGTTAAAATCACTGCAGAATGTTTTGATGCCTTGCACTTTATGTCCGTCTAGATCGATGACTCTGCTGATCAAATCTGTGATATGGAATGATGTGAATGCTCTGACTGAGGTCTTTTTATATCTGTCTAGCTGAGATCTGAGTGGTGGGTGTGAGAAATGCTGCTTGCTCACCCTTTGGAGGAGGAAGTGATGTATCTAGGGTCCGTAAACTCCTAATGCTGTGAAACACTGTTCAGATGACAGATGAGAATTGTTGTCTTCCTCTCATTTGCCTCCAAAGCCGAAAAACAGCTGATTGGAGTCCAATGTCAGAAAAACTGAGACTTGAACTGATGTGGCTTAAACACAGTATATTGCATTTAATTTATTTTTTAAAAAAATGCTCTATTTTGATTTCCCATGCATCAAGCACATGTAGCCTACTACAATAAAGATATAGGTTTAGTATTGCTTAAAGTGACCAAATCTAAAGCAAATCCACTCCATCTGGATATTGTGATCCTCGTCATCAAATTTACTACATCTCATGATGTCCATGCAAAATCACAAAGTAATTTTTACAGTGTTCCGGCTGTGCAGGTGCATGTCTTAATCTACTCCCAACTTGAGTGACTTGTTTAAGTCTGTGAAATCCCCATTGACAATCTGATCATATCTGCATTTTACATAATGCAGCTTTCATGGGAATCCCATCATAATGTAGTTGTGGATATACTAAAAAATGGGCTAAAACAGACCCCAAAAAAAGAGGGTTACACACTTTTGGCAGAACTACTTTGAAATGAATGTTTGGTATGACAAAGCTTTCAGGGTTACTACATCCGGGCATGAGGCCAGATGAAATTTACATGCTAATTCTTTTAGTCGTTGAGCACAAATGCAGACCGATCGGTGTGATAAATCTATATGTGATGCATCACAGAGTTTGAAGTCTTTAAGTTTGCATTAGGAGCTTGTTAGTGCATTAATTCCAAATAAGATCTTCATTATGTATTAAAGCACTACACTCAGACACTTCCATATAAACTTTAAGTGGATTTAATAGACTGACTCAGAATATATATGATCAGTGTAACCTTCGAAATACATTATGAACTTATGATTACACAATTACACTTAATCAAGAAGAATAACTCAAACTAATATACTGAATCACAATAAAATATAGTCAATATAGGTAATGATGGTTGGGTATTTGGCTTATATTTACACATGATGTCATCATCTCTAATATCACTTCTTTGCCTTAATAGCTTGCAGCAGCGGGACCCACTTTGACTTCTGAGATGAGCAGGAAGTGGGCTGTTTCAGAGCTCTAGGGTTATGTGGGCCGTCGTATTCATCAGCCTCAGAAGTGATTTCCATCTTCTGCATGATCAGCTTGAGCAGGTTATGCTGTTTCTCCAGCAAACTAGACATCTCTTTCAACCTGAAGAGGAGAGCGGATCAAATGCAGGGTATAGTGTGTGTCTGACAACTTACATAGGCTTAAGCAGACGAGAATAATAACTGATGCAACCACATATCACTGCACAGTTGTATTGAAATGCTTGTGCTAGTTATGAAACTACAAGCAGACTGTATTTCAAATATTACTTTGAAAATCCTCCGTAATTACTGTATCCAAACTCTCTAAAAAAGTAAGCCAAGTGATATATGTGAATTACAGCTGTCTGCCATTCATATCTGAATAGCTAAAAACTTAAAAAAATAAGTTGAATTTAATTAGAATTGATGTTGCAAACAAAACTCATAATTGTTTGATGAATTTGAATGTGTAGTTTTAGCTAATGAACACTAGAGGCTGCTCTCTCACAAGTCTGAAAGGCTTGTCGCAGTGTTATTTTAGTATCATTCATGTACTAATAAAGTTTTTTGTGTTTTTACCATTTTTATAATCGTTTTTGTAATACATCTATATAGTTTTTATTAAGTTTTCATTTATTTAGATATTGTAGTAGTTCTTGCAATTTTTTTGTTGAATTAATGTTTATTTATTTCAAGTTCTGAAAATGTTTTTAATGGTATTAGCTGATGTTATTTATACAGTAATAACCCCGGTTTATGGTTTTCAGATTTTAAAACTAACCTACATCAGCTTTATTATCACTTACATCCACCTGATTAGATATTCAGTTTTTAGTGCATTATTTCCTAGCACATCACCAAAAAAATCCTACAAATATTTTGTAAAAGAGTTAAATAAATAAATAAATAAATAAATAAATAAAGGTGTTTAACAGCTTGGAATGGTACACATAAAAGTAGAGCCCTATGAAATCCATTTTATTTTTCCCCAAAATCTTTTCTGGATTCTGTTTTATTTATTTTCTGTTTTAATTTCTCTAGACTCTGTTTTAATGGTCAAGTTAAAAATATAGATCAAAAAACACCTCTAATTAACTGAATTCATGGAACACAGAATTTTACAGCAATCTATTAAAAGCTTAACAAAAATTACATTTTTAATGCTTTGTGAAATGTTTGATTCCC